>JAJOOR010014502.1:0-10141 GCA_036250505.1 Solanum acaule | reverse complement strand
GTTGTATTAGAAGTCTTAACAGGTAAGCAGCCAATCGATCCAACAATTCCCGAAGGAGTTCATCTAGTTGATTGGGTAAGACGGAAAAGAGGAGGAATTGAAGTCCTCGATCCAAGTCTCCACTCGAGACCAGAATCAGAAATCGAGGAAATGTTACAAGCATTAGGAGTAGCCCTGTTATGTGTCAACTCCACTCCTGATGAAAGGCCTACAATGAAAGATGTAGCAGCAATGCTAAAAGAAATCAAACATGAAAGGGAAGAATACGCCAAAGTCGATGTTTTACTCAAAGGCTCTCCAACAACAACAACTACTACTGATCATAATCAAGAAAACAACAACTCATCAAAGGGTGTTTTAGCAACATCTTCATCAGGACAGAAAGCAAGAAGTATGTATACAATGAGCAATAACACAAGCTTCTCAGCTTCATCATTGCTTTATTCATCATCATCATCAAATGCCAAAAGTGGTGTTTAAGTGATTCAACAAAACTTATTACATTTGCATTAAATTGAAGTTTGTCATATTAGTTTTCAGTTTCAATAATCCTTTGTTTGTTTGTTTGGAATTTTCTGTAAAGAGAATTAGAAAGGTAGATATGTGTGACAAGTTGAAACAATACAAGCCAACTTATGCTAATTTGGCTTTTTGAGCATTTTTAAGCTTTCATGTAGCTACTAAAGTCAACTTTATTCCTCCTGGTTTTAAGGTTCATTTTTTAAGCTTTCAAACAAATATCTTGGACCTACATATAAATGAGTATATAATAAAACAAAGTGCATGAAACACTAGTGATTATTGTACATCTTTTGTCCTTGATATAGGTATTTGAATAATATACTCTAAGACCTTATAAATAGGGGGTGAGTCTACGTACATCCATCCTTTTCTGACTTCACTTGTGAGATCACCAGATTTGTTATCGTTGTTGTACACTATAAGGGGTTCATTTGGTACATGGAATAAGGTAGGATATGCCAAGATTAAGTTTGGAATTAAATTTATACTGAATATCTCACCTTATCTCATTCCACCTTTTAAGTGGAATAAATTAATCCAAAAATTATAATTTCAAAACTATAATCTTGAAATAATTTAGTTTCCGAATCAAATGACCCCTAGACTACTTTGCCTTTTCTTTTGCTCATCCCAAATTCCTCGTTTTCTTGAAAAATTGACTAATAATTTATAATAAACTCCTAAAGAATCATGAACAAACTTTATCAACTTTGTGGATTTGTAGTGGGAAAGAAAATTTGGGACAGACTTTTAGGGGTAAAGCATTCCCCACAAGCCTTTTTTTAAGGGTGGGTTTGGTATGTTGGAAATTATTTTCAAGGGAAAAACATTTTCCACTAAAAGGGGTTGCAATTATACTAACTTTTAATTTGTATCAATATAAATCATTTTTCTTATATTATATTATCTTGGTATTTAATTCAATCTTTAATACTCAATTTTTTTAGCAAAACACTATGTAGTTTGCTATTTGTAATAGTATTGTTCATCATAAATATGTATATTTTTTTGAAAAGTAATTCACTCATCAACCAAAATTGAAACTATTTTTCATGAAAAATGTCTTTTGATCGTATTCTAATATAAATATTTTTCAAACAATAACACATGTCCTAATTAATGATTTTCAAAAGATAACACATAGGCATACTGAATAATTGTCATGGTTTCAAATTTTACCAGATGTGGTGCAACAGAGTTGCTATTCTCTTAACAGAGATCTTAGTTTTGAGCCTGAATATAGAAAAGTCTTTTGTTAGGGAACGCTTTTTCTGAATGAATTTTATGTTGAACAAATTCAAATTAGTACAACCTCAATACGAGTAATTCAAATTTTGTTTTGTACTACTTGGGGAAAAGTATCCTCCATTTATCTGAAATAATAATATGGGACTAAGCTTTATTGTTATGAAAAAATGATTCCCTTACCTAATTTGGACAATAATGTGGTCAAATATGAGTACTGAAACCCAAAGCAATCAATCATGAAAAATTCTCAATACTGAAAAAGTGTAACAAAAGCTAATAATGCCTTAACTTTGAATGAGTTTTCCAAAGTTGAAAGAGGCATGCATGCATGTGACTAATTTGACAAATGTAGTTAGTTATTTTAGTAATGTAGGAATCAAGTACTATTAGGCTCTTTGCCAAATTCTCATGCATGTGTGCCTAAACAATGTAAGCCCTCCTTTAGCTCTCACCTTTTTTTTTAATAACAATGTAGTGAAACAATATGAAAGTAGCAATGTCTAGTATGTCAGATAAAAAAAAAGATTCCTTATGATTATTTATAAATTGAATAGTATGTAATGAAACATTATGAAAATAGCAATTCCTAATTTGTCAGATAAAAAAGATGATCTTATGATCATTTATAAATTGAATGGTATGTAATCTTAGTTTGACAGATAAAAAATGATATTTTATCATCATTTACAAATTGAATGGTATGTAATAAAATAATATGAAAGTATCAATTACTAATTCACCAGATAAAAAAATGATCATAAGAATGATATTGTAATGAAAAAAAATATGAAAATAGCAATTCCTAGTTTGTCACATAAAAAATGATCTCCCATTTACAAAATGATGTATAATGAAACAATATGAAGTAACAATTCTGTGTTTGCAAGATAAAAAAATTACCACCATTTACAAATTGAATAAAAAAAAATATGATTATATCTCTTATATATAAAAATAATTACCTTTCATTATAAAAATGAAAATCTCTTATAAAAATGGACGGGACAATACACTTTCGTAGTTGCAGTGACTACCCGTCATTTTGCCATTCAAATAAGAGATAAATATAAGGGGGGAGAAACTATCCAAGTCTGTGACACTAGGCCCTTAGTTACAGCAAGAATCCTTTGGTATCTTTACCAAGCAAAAAATAATGTAATATTCGGGGTGGAGCAACATAGGGTTGAGGGGTTCATTCAAACTTCGTTTGATGGAAAATTATAATGTTTATATATAGTAGATATTGAACCCTCTTAGAATTTTTTGTGTGTTTGAGTTTTTATATTTTAAAACTCTTTAGTGAAAATTTTGCTTCTGCCGCAGATAACGATGTATCATTCTATAATAAAAGACACCTAAAACCAATGGACCTGAAGAAAACATACTAACGCAATTAAAACTTAACCTCAATTAATAGACATTATATATATAAATCTTTTGAGATAAATTTCTTTGATGTGATTTTACGCCGTCTATCATGTTTTCTCTTTCGTACAACATCTTCATCACCAAAGGATGACCAAGTTATTGGGCCTGAGGCTAAACCACAAAGAGACCCAAGAACTAAACAACCCAATAGTAGATTTGCTTTAGGTTGAGTACAATCCAAGTAATTGTCATCTGCATTTTTGGGAAATTCAAGGAAAAAGGAATTATATCATTCAAATTCAATAAACAAAAATAAAAATACTTATTGTGAGTAAAGTAAAATAAAAACAAATCTCCATTTTTATAATTACAGGTTGTTTATAAAGTACTTAAGAGTTAGAAATTAATGATAATGGTACTATATAATATATATAGATGATAAAATACTGAGTTTTAATTTCAGTTAAAATGGTACTTCAAAGTCTAACCCTTGGATTAACATGATCATTTATAAAAAAAATATTATTTGTTATAATTTATATTATATAGTTTATTAGATAAGTTTGCAATTGAATAAGCTTGCAATTAAACAGATAGCTTAAAGACAACATATAATAACTTTTAATATATTTAAAGGTCAACTATTAAATCCAATAAAACCATAAAATTTAATTTTAAGGATCACAACAACAGAATTGCCCAAAAGGTGGAACACATTGGCCAGACTTAAATCCAATTCTTTTGCAAAATTCATTACAATCTGGATAGTTCTCACATTTTCCTTGGCACACTGGTGATTTTTCTTCACCAACACTTCCTCTTGCCACCATCACTTTGACAAACAAACAAACAAAAAAATGAAATGAGAAACATATATAAGTGCAATAAATGTTGAAATTAACGAGTCGTGGTTGAATCAGAATTTTCAGTAAGAAGAAATAAACTATAAAGAAATAAACACAGAAAGAAGATCGACAAGTGGATTGATCAACATTCAATGTCGTAGAACCCTCATTCCACCTCCCTAGCTCCACTCTTGAAATCAAGTAAATTGATCTACGAACATTCGATGTAAAAATTCTTCTTCTAAAATAATTTTTTGTATTTTTTTTATATTAACATCTGCATCGCATAAGCTTGGCCAACACAAAAAGGTATGACCAAATTCAAAACGAGCACGATCGTAAATAGATTTTTGTGAATGATAATCAAATTAATAGAAACAAAAATTCATATAAATTACATTTACATATACTTACCAACTGTGAGAAGCAAGAGAATGAGAAGAGCACTCCTTAAGATTTTTTCAGCCATGATAGAAAAAGACTGATTTTAATTTCAATAATTTGGGTTTATAAATGACTTTAGAGTGGTACCATAGTATATATAGGTGGTAACATATATATAGTGAGTTTTTTTTTTTTGTTTAATTAATATTTTGTGTGTTTTGGTCAAATTAATACTTAATGTGTGATTGTTTTTTTTAATTAAATTAATATTTTATGTTTATGTGTAACTGTTCAATTAACCTGGTCATCCTTAAAATATTACTTTTAAGGGAAAATTTTCAAAATGTCAATATTTTGACATTAATAGGTTTCCTTAGCCACACTTTCAATATTTATCTAAAATGTCAATGTTTTAGTTTGTTATGTATTTGATATATGTATTTTTTTTATTTGTTTGATTTGCAAGATTACAATTATTTAGCAAGGAGAAAATCAAGGGAGATAATATTTTTTAAAAAAGGAACATATCACTTAAATTTCTCATCAGTTACAATTTAAAAATAAAATCCCTTTTTCATTCGATTGGATCAACTTTCCTTTTTATTATGTTTTCATTTTAATTGTATACCAATAATTTTTACATTTTATGTGCTCACTTTACCATTCAAATTAAAATTGATTTTTTTACTTTCATAGTGAAAACTACAAATTGTATTTCAGTGATCAAAATTGTATTACATGACTGCCAAATATATTTTTCTTTTATTTGTATTACAAAAATATTACTGATTATATCTCAATATAATCTAATCATTACATATGAATATGATTTTATGAAAGGATACAAGATTTTGCAAAAAAAAAGCATACATGGTGGAAATAATACAATATGTTGAGGAAGGATATAATATTCTAAAAAAATAAATACAAATTAAATATGAAAAAAATAGGGATACAAGATTCTGGAAAACAAATAGCATACGTACATAGTGAAAATAATACAATATGTTGAGGAAGGATACAATATTCTAAAAAAATATATAAATTGACTGTGTAAAAAATAAGATACATTTATGCTTAAGAAATACAAATCCATTTGACATACCTATTTGAATGACTACAAACTCAAAAAGAAATACAATATTCTTAATAAAAATACAAATGATGAGTAAAAGAAAATCAATTGACAAACAAAAATTAATATGAATACTATTATGATATGAATACAATTTTGCAACCTTGTTCTCTGACTCTCTCTTTCTTCTTCGTCTGTTATGTTTTTTTTCCAATTTTTTTCATCAAGCCAAATCTGAATTTGTATTCAGATGTGCATTAGTAACCTATAAGCAAAATTCAAAAATATTAAATATGAATATATAAAAAAATCAAACAATATATTATGTATGAATGCTAATGTAGATTACTACAAATTACAATCTACTAAATCTCAAATATGAAAACAAAATCACAAAAAAATCGAACAATAGTGTTTAAAATACTAAAAATCTGAAATGCATAAATATTTGATGAGTATGTTAACAAACTCACATAAAAATTGAAAAAATGACGGAAAATCCGTAATACATACAATCCAAAATTCAACATAATTTGTGATTTTGAAAACAAAATCTCATGAAATATCGCAAAATAAATGATGACTTCGAAAATATCTTTATCAATTGAGAGATTTCTTGAATTAATTGATAGATCTGAACAAATTGGTATGAACTTGAATAATTAGTTTTTCTTCATCAATGAGGGAGAGAATAATGTTGAAAATTTAATGAAAGAGAAAAAAATGAGAAAATATGAATGATGGGGACAATGGTGATAACTGAAAAGTTGATGAAAGAGAAAAAAATTGAAAACGTGAAAGATGGAAAATAAATTTAATGGTATTAAAGCCTAGGAAGAAGTGTAAATGGGTAGTGGATGTATTTCATGATTGTTTTGAGAAATAAAAGGAAAGAATTGTATTTGAATACAAATTATTTTCTAAAATATTGGCATTTTGACATTTTAAATAATTATTTGAAAGTTTAAATAATTTTTCCTTCATTGAGTCAGCCTCCATTTTATTTGAATGATTGGAAGCAGAAACACAGGGCTGGAAACAGACAATGCAGATCTTTGGAGCGAAAAGCAAGTCGTATACATGTTGTATACAACAGTATACACAGTGATACATGAGATATATAGTGATATACACTCACTGGAAACACTGTACATACAGCAGAAATGAGCCCAAACAGCCTTCTTAAATTTCAGCCTTGCATTGTATCGTAATTGGGCCAAATACCCATCTTTATTTGGTTATTATTTGTCTTGTTTGTTTAGGACAGGTAAATTGGGCCTAAAGCCCAAAATAAATTCAATTTTTATGATAATCTAGGACAAGTGCAAATGGGCTAAAAGGCCCAGAATGAAATTAGGCCCAAGTACTGGCCCAGGCGGACAGAACCAGACTTGGGCCCAAACCTTTCTTTCTTTTATTTGCTTATTTATTTGCTATTATATGTTTTTTGTGTTTATTTAATTTTAAGGTTCTTCCTAATCAATACTCCAAAAGATAACTATTTAAAATTAAGTAAATATTTTTCCACTTGACTTTCAAGAAAATTTGCAAAATGTTGCACTTAAGTAATGTTTCAATATCCCCCTTCCCCTTTAAGAACTTTTAAAATTTTAAAGGGTTTACTTCTTAAATACTTTAAGTATGCATGCTTTTATTTTAAAATCAATTAGCCAAATAGTTAGTTTTCGGATAATCGCATGTTAGCGGATGTTCTAGGTGCTTTAAAACCCTTCCTAGAACACTAATGTGAAACCCGGACCTCCTTTAATATATTTCATTAGATTCTCTGTTTTTAATCTTTTGAAAAATAGTTTTCTTAATTTTTCTTTAAAAATTAACTGGCGTCTCTTTAAAACCATAGTCTAGTCTATTCTTAAATAAAACAAATCCCTCTTTAGATTCAAATACCCAACATATATACGCAAGAACCTAACTCAAAACAACCCTTAAATCGATACGATTTCATCAAGAACTCCACAATCCCGTCAAATCTTAGGAACTAAAGCAAACTTCAAGAACATAATTCAAGAACATCATACTTTCAACTTTCTAGAAACGAATTTCGTTGAAACAAACATGTTTGGCGCGTGGGTGAACGAACACAACGCTATGAAAGTCTCACATACCTCGTAGGATTGAATCCTTGGCGAATTCCACAACCAAAATTGCAAGAACTTGACGAATCTTGATCTTCTCTGCTCCTTTCTCCTCCTTTGTCTTCTCTCAAAGCCCTAGCGTATTTCTTAATTGCGTAAATTGAACTAACTCAGTTTAGACCCTATATAACTTACTAAAAATGAAATAATTTAATTGGGTAAGGAAAAGACTAAAATACCCTTCCAAAATCCGGTTTTAGACTTTCCTTACTTGAACAGCTCAACTTCGAAAGGTCATAACTCACTCATACGAACTCGAAATTGTGCAAACTCGACGGCGTTGGAAAGATTATTCCAAGATCTTTCGTACGATATCTGGAAACACACCTAACTCATCCTGAGCTAGGAATTATGATCATTTGAAGTTGACCAAAAACTCAACTTAACATACTTAACAAATTTTCCAGATTTCAATTCTTTCTAAAAATAACTATGTCCAATTCTTAACTTCTTCCTAGTTCTTTCAATTAGCGAGGTGTTACACATACTTGGTTCCGTTTGTCAGTTAGATGCTTATGCTCACGACTTTGTCAACTTAACTCTTAACCTCATTGAAACATGATATTTTAAGCTTTTTCTCATCTGATGTGTGCGTGTAGCACAATTGTTTACACATGAAATGTCATGTCATTTTGTAGGATTCCATGTCCTTTTGAATGACATATAAGAAATTAAATATTTTTTTAAAAAAAAAAATCTGTAAATTTTCATTATTATGTTCCTCATTATTTGCTCACAAATCACAATTGAGGACTAAATTCATGCGAAACAGGTGTAATTCTTCCTATTGACTTGAATTTGTACCCTAAAAAATCACAAACACCAAACCAATAACTTTCTATCATAATTTTATAAATTAACAAAATCCATTTAAAATTTGTCTCCAAGTGAAAATTAAGAACCCACCCACAGGCCACAGTAACAACATAAATTGAGCATCCAATTACCTCTGAAACTTAAAATTCATTACGTAAAGAGTTCAAAAATTGAAACCCTTGAAAATTTAACTCGTTTAGCTTTTGTAATAAACAATGTGTAACCTTACTGAGTTTTAGCAGCAAAATCTAGATAAAGAAAGATTGGAACCTAGCCCATTCATCAGATAAGTTAGCCAACTTTTCAGTAGCTATCTTCATAATAAATTGCTCTTTTTCCTTTATCTGCTTTTCTGTCTCTGGCTTCTCTTTCTTCACTGCCTCCAATACTTAAAAACATATCAACTATAGATGTCTAAACATAAAAAATAAATTGCGTCATAATGAAAGACAATAGCTAAAAAGGGACAAAAATAATTAACTACAACTTAATTCTAAATCTATATATAATACATATATATATATATACTAGTAAATGGGCACGCGCTTCGCGCGGTTAGAACATTCTTCTTTAAAGTCGCAATTTTTCATTAAAGTCACAACTTTTCATTAAAGGGGAAGGCTAGTTTTGTAAATAAATATTTTAAAAGGGAATTTTGTTTTATGGCGGCGCCACGTAAGCGGGCCTAAGGTTATCTTATATATATATATATATATACACATATATAATCAAATCCGTAGGATGCATGTGTGTTCAATTTATGAATGGGCGGGTCAAACTTAAACGGGTTAGGCTTGATTTTGTCACCTAGTTATGAATCAAGAAACATATACAGTTGCTAATTTGATTTCTATAATGGAATTAAAAAAAAAAAAAAAGTAAACTTACTAGCACGGAATCATCAGTAACTCCTCCACAAGAATTTGCATTCTCCCCAACTGTTCCCGGTGAGATTCCTTGAACTATTTCAGAACCATATAAGTCCCGCTACAATTTTTCAAACAACATAAACTGTTAACAGCTTCTTGTGTTTTTTTTCAAACAACATAAACTGTTAACAACTTCTTGTGTTTTTTTTCAAACAACATAAACTGTTAACAACTTCTTGTGCAAAAACACAAGGCAACTCTGCAATGATTGAATACAATCCTACAACTCTAAAACTCGACTTGGTTTAGCCTAGGATCAGAGATTTACATCTTCAATAAAGATTCTTTCTTTCTTTTTTAATTATTTATACTATACAATTTTTAATACACTTTTTATTTTTTTACAAAAGTAGTATAAACGTACTTCATGGTAACGTTTTAGCTTATTTTTATTTTAAAAATTCAACGGACAAAAACTGACGGAGCTGACGACGTTAAATGAATAAACGTTACTGTGAGTAACGTTTTAGGTGTAAAACGTTACTCACAATAACGTTTATTGAGAATCCAATCACCTCAACCCTGAATCAAATCCTGCAAATTTAAAACGTTACTAACAGTAACGTTTTAAGTGTAAAACGTTACTCACAGTAACGTTTTAGGTGTAAAACATTACTATTTTACCAAGAATCCAATCACGGGTCTTCGACTCGTGCAAATTTAGAATAAATCCTGCAAATTTAGCTATAAAACGTTACTCATAGTAACGTTTTACCTCAAAAACGTGACTGTCAGTTACAACACTCTGTTAAAGTCATATTCCTCCATTTTTTAAACTGACCACATGTGATTATAAAA
>JAJOOR010014501.1:0-11570 GCA_036250505.1 Solanum acaule | reverse complement strand
ACAGATTCAGAGATTTTCAGAAAAAATATGTAGATATATGTCTGACAATGAAGAGTTATATCATATAATCATGAAATTGAAAAAAAGAATGTAGGATCGACAGAAAGAAACCAGACCTCCGTACAAAGACAAAATTCAGGGCAACGGCTTTCTCCACATCTGCCGCTACAAGGCATGTAGCCTCCACAACATGTATATCTATAAAAGGAAGTCTTTAAATAATAGATATTTCAAGATGAAGCAATTCGTATACACAAACATAAAAACGGAACAATTACCTAGACATATCATTGTACAGAGCTCGTTTGCGGAGAAGATATGATGCACATGGAGCGCTTTAACATTCAAAGGTAAAGAAATAATCAATTTTGAATAGTATCACAATCAATAAGACAAACATTCATAGTACCACTTTGTGGGGGAAATATGTTGAAAAGTGAACCTTGTGTAGAGAAAAGAAAAAGTCTTTTTTGATACATGAATTGTCTTAGTACAATACATGTATTATTATTTTTATTCATGAACTAGGAAAGATGAAAAGAATTTGAATGATTGAAAGTGTCTTCTCCTCCCCCGATTTTCCAGCAAAACAGACAAGAAGAAAGGGAAAATTTTGTGGACAGTCCAAGTTTCTGAGCAGTATCTCTCCCTGTGATTAGTGATAACAGGGGATATGGAAGAGTGATTTCACCAGATCTGCTGCTAAGCAACCAACTGAATTATTGAACAATAAGCAACTTATAATTTTGCAGGAAGGTGTTAAGTAATTTGAAAAGGATGCTCGGACCTAAGTGACCCTTCCTGTTTTATAGACAGATTTTTATCCACTTTCAAGTGGACAATAGACATTTCGATAAGACTACCAGAAGAGGGGATTACTTCCAAATGATTCACCAACCAGTACTAGGAATAGCTTGCAGCTGCAGCTTAAATCCAGAAGTTACTTATAGAACAATAGAGCAAAAGCACTAGAATTATATACTGATCGAAAGCACCTTTTGCTTGAGATATAGATATGCTCGAAATTTCTAACGACAATCTCTTTAAATTAGGTTCAACCATTGCTAGCGGGACCTAGACGTCCAACATTGAGTTAAAAATTTTGATCGGTCTCTAAGCAAAAGTGACATTAAAATCCACAGCAAATTAGGATACTGAACTTGCTTCTTTCTTAAAACAAAAGGCTTCAATTTTCAAATTCCATTACCACATTCGCTCAGAAAACCCTAATTTGATGGCATTTTTCTAATTTACAAAGCAATCCTAACAACAAATAAATTACTTTTTCAGCAAATAAATTCAAAGATCATCAATCATAATAATAATAGTACATAATAGAAGCACTCACCACCAAAGCGAGAAGCAACAAACTGCAAAAAAAAAAAAACACAGATCAGTCTATAAGTCAAAATCAAACACTACACTACATAGAAAAAACTCAACAAAAAAAAAATCGAGAGTTTACAAAGAGGATCAGTCTCAGTGGCTCTGATAAGATCAGTGTGCCAGTGATTCCGATAATTCTGACGTAACTTCATCTTCTCCATTTGATCTGCAGATGCCATTTTTGTTCCGTACACCAAAAACACGCACCAACTATGAGAGATGTTCTCAAGTATTCACGTTTTTTGTATGACAAAATTGGAAAGGAGAGAAATATTCTGATTTTCAGTATGTATTCAGAAGAGAAGAGAGAATTACTGTATAATGTAGATGGCGTCACACCAGATATTCTCGTTCTCATTTCTAACGTGGCGAATTATGATTGATTGATATTACCGCGGCTTTTTCTGCTGTACGATATCTGTGCCTAACTACTTTCCGCAGACTGCACCAAATTAGTTTAACTATTCTTCTATTACTATGATTTTTTTATTTTTTCATGTTCGATAATATCTAAAATTAGTACTATTTTTTTTATATAACAATTTAATTTCAATTTTTCATACAAAATTGAAGGAAACTTTTATATATTTAATAATATAATTTTAATATAAAATCACAAGATTTTAAAAAAAAAAATTTGTCTTCTTAAATTTCATATCAAATTAAACTAGATCCTTTTTTAAAAAAATGACGGAAGTATTAATTAATTAGAATAGAAACTAGAAAGTTCATTGTAGTGTACTCACTTATTTGAACGACCACAAGCCAAAAGAAGGTTGGTTTTGAAATATTTTTTTGATAATAATCATATTTTAATTTATATGATATTTTTTTTCTTTTTGTTTGTAACAAATGACGTTTTTTATATATTCAGTAACAATATAACTTCAAAAATAATTTTTTATAACATATTTTATACTATAAATTCATAAACCGAAACGAAGAAAGTTAATAACTTTGGTCCCTTAATTTTTGGAACCTAAAGCGACGACTCCAATTGTTGTCTTTTTAATTTGTTACTAACAAAAACAAGAAAAATGTTGGTAAAATTTTATGTCATGCTCTTTCTTAATCTCTTATATTATTGTTTGCACTAAATTTTCATAGCATTGATAATTAACTGCAATTAAAGTAAATAAAAGAAAAATGTTATTTTTATTAATGAATCTTGTGCGTACAGTTTTATTGTTATTTTGATTCTTCTTTCCTAAACTTTTTTGTGATTTGAGGGACTTCAATAGCGTATTTCTTTAATATAGGATGATATAGATCTCCTTGAAATGTATTTGATCTCCGAAAACGTTAGGAAACACTTCGTCGTTTCAAATCCATATCCGGGAAGAACTCCATTGATCATTCCTTTGAAGAACTATGTAGTTTATGTTGTAACCTTCTTCAATTCTTGCGGAATGCTTGTTGAAGAGTTTTCTTATAATTCCTTAGAATGTCATGTTCATCCCCTCTTTATAGTAGTAGGGGGGTGGACAGGGCTGCTTATAGTTGGCCAAAGAATGTCATTTTGATACTTGATGGATTGTGATTGGTTTTTAAATTTGGTTGGGACTTCCACTTCATTTGTACACATGACATCACCTGATTGGTCTTGGATGCCTAGTCATTGTGACACGTGGCATGAGTTTGGGCTTCACGGTGAAATGGACGTTGGACTTGAATTTAATAAAATGAAGAGGAATTTTCGCAAATAGCCACTATAATAAACTTCATTATGCTCCATAACTATAGTTTGTATATTTACGGGTTGTAGCTACAGTTTAAGCTGTCTCGTTTGTATAATTCGCGGGTACATTTGTATAATTGAGCTATTTTTGTATAAACTCAAAATAATGAATTTATCAAACACAAACATCTGAAAATTAAACAGTATACAAATTAGATTATACAAAAGTTATACAAATTATATTTTACAAATTCCAAATTATACAAACTCGAAACCCCTGCCCATGTAATTATCACAGAATGTTGGTTGCTAGTGGTAATTAACTAAAACTATAGCTATGATAACCAATTAACTAGTATATATTTGTTTAACTATATAATTTCTCCTAAAATAAGCTTCTTTATTCGTAAAGACCAAATTAATCATTTAATCTAAATGAACATGAATTATATTCATATTTCGTATAAATTTAATCCAGTAAAATTTATATGTCTACGATTATTAATAAACAATATTAAATTAATTTGTCATTTTCAATTTGGCATATTGTCCACATCAACATAATTATGATACATTTAGCAATTGTAAGCACACTACATATCACAATACTATAGTCTATAGTATGGGTGTTCACGGGTCATGGATTGGTTATTGGTCAAAACTAAAATTAAACTAACTTAATCGGTTTTAAAATTATCAAAATCAAACCAAACCAAATATAATATACATTTATCGGTTTCGGTTTGGTTTGATTCAGTTATTCGGTTATTAACCATACACAAAAATAAAAGAAACAATTCATTCAAAATGTGGAAAAAGTGACAACAATCCATTCAAAACAAAAAATAGTTAGAATGACTTAAATTACCGAATTTTCGTTACTGAATTTACTATCAATAAATCTTTTAAATTCACTATATTGACCTAGAAAGAAGAGACAATAACATTTTCCAGTCCCACAAAGAATTGTCATAGACACTCATATACATGAAATTAATAAGATAAATGTTTTCACCTTGGACATTCTTGCTTTCAATAAGTAAAGTATAAAGAAATTTTAATGAAAACATATATAAGATCTTTAAAATTGTTTATAAAAAAAATATAGTAAGTATGTATATTAATAAAATATATGTATATAATTCATCAGTTCGGTTCGGTTATTTCTTCGAATAAAACCATAACCAAACCAAATACTACCGGTTTTCAAAAATCTAAAACCAAACCAAACCAAACCCATATAAAATCGGTTTTATTTTATCGATTTGATTTGATTTTTCGGTTTGAATCGATTCTTATCCAAACCATGAACACCCCTAGTCTATAGTAATCACCTTGGAGCATTGGAAAGATGCGTCTCGAACCAGCCAAGATATAAATTCCAATTCTACTTCCAAAAATATTTATAGTGTCTTAGTTTATATAATTTCGTTTACTTACAATTGCCAAATTGTGATCATTTTGATGAAGTTCAAAAGCTTTTATATAAAGTATAATTTGATTAATTTAAATTTATGTAACTCTCCCGAGTTCTTCTAATGTCAACACTCTCTCTCTATATATATACTTTCTATCTCTCTCTCTATATATATATATATATATAATTTTAAAGATAATTTGGGAATCAATAATGTCTCTTTAGTAATAGTGTTAAATCACTATAATTCAGAAATATAGAATAAAAAAAAATTGTTATAATAATTTAGTTTCGCGCTCAATAGAAAATTGTATTGTTTTTCTTAAGAAATTATTATTTTTCTTAAAATTACCTAATTAAAATATGGTTTAATTCATTCTAGGATAGAACGTAACTCAAGTTTACGATACTAGTCATAAAAATTACAAAATTTCAACGAACTCAACAAACTAACTGAGCACATGACATTTGCTTTTTTCGTAGAAAATTAAATGCTGATTTGAGGGATATTTTCTCTTTAGATGTCTAAAATAAGGTGAATCATGTGAATATTTATAGCTAGCCATTAGAGAATGAACATGTGCATGTTTGTGAGAAAGGTGTATTTTCTTTTGCTCACCAATCATAAATAAAATAAATGAGTAGAGTAGAAAAATTATCACTATTAATAATCAAAACTCTAACATCTATTTATACCTGAATATAAGTAATATAAAAATAATTACTACTCCATAAAGACGGAGGTATATTTAATAGTACTATATACCAAACAAAAAAAATCACCTATCAATATTGCGACTATATAATAATTTTTTAAAAATAATTCATTATTGATAACAAAAATTTATTTATCTACATATATAATAGAGAATTAGAGAAAAGATAAAATTTATATACACACATGTAAATTGTACATACATATATATAATTAATGCATATGCTATATTGATATTAAAGTCAATAATACATTTGATGGAAAAGTTCATTTTTCTTTTGGTTAGTTGAGTCAATTGAGAAAAGGATAAGAACCATGTTCCAAGTCTACAAGTTTCTTATTTAGAGCTTGAAATTTGTTTTCCTAAAAAATATACAATTTCATTATTTTGATATCTTATAAAATAAAATATAGTTTATAAAAAGAAAAACTTTTAAAGTATTACGAAAATCAACATATCTATAAAATATCAAAATTAATGATACAATTAACTCCATCTTGATTATAAACATAAATTAATGTTATTACCTATAATTGGAGAATCAAATTGTTAAGCAAACTAAATTTACGATACAAACGAAAGAAATTAATAAAACTATTAATTATACGTCATTTTCATTCTCAATTGAGATTACTTTTCTTCTTCAACTTTGTCACATCACCTATGTGGACCTTTCTTAATCGAAGTTTTTTTAAAAAAATTAGAATATATTTTATCCATATATGTTGCCCTAAAAAATGAACTTTGCCGTGCATACATACAAACTTCGCTAAATTTTTATATAAATATTAAATACTGAATGAAAAAAAAAAACCTTCGAATGTGTTTAATATGGAGAAAATTTATTTTGATTTTCCAATATTTGTTTGATCAAAATATAGGCTTAATTTATTTTTTTCTAAAAGTGAGAAATAACTTCCTTAATTGTGTACTATTTCCACATTGTCCAACATACTTTACCTTTACTCCAACCCACCTCCCATATTATTCGTTAATTATATACAAATATGTTTACTTACGTATTGAACATAAAAAAAAGTAAAATTCACCTATTTTCTCAATTTCTTTTAAGAAAAATATTTTTCCCAGTATAGATTTGTGTTTATTAAAAAACATTTTTCCTTACATATGATATATTGTGTGAATTCAAATTTAATCAGAATTTCAATATAAGTATTGAGGTCGAGTGACAAATGATAATCACACGAGCCGCGTGAACTCACTCTCATCCTTCTCGGTACGTAAAATGGTAGCGTTTTTTTTTTTTTTTGACGTTATAATATTACTCCTATTTTCTTAGTCCAATTTCAAGAAACAACAAGTCAACCCAGAAACCCAAGAAAATACGCAAAACATTCACCTAATTTAATATTTTTTGTACAATATATTATATTACCCAAAAATCTAATTGACTGAATTCCAATTTGGAATGTTTTTTTATTTGTTCTGATGTACATTTATAGGCACAGAGAGAAGAGGCGAATGATTCAGTAAAACATCCTCATTCTGTACTAAAGAATCATCTTTGAAAAGGGGGAAAAACATGTTTTTGATTCTGGGTCATTCTTGTTCGAATCTTTTTCTTGTATTTCTAGTGTTTACAGTTACTTGTTTTAGTTCTTGTTGGGTTTTGTATGGAGAACAAGTCCAAGGTGGGGATGGTTCGCATAAGAGTTCTACTCTTTCTAGCTTCATATATGCAACTACTGTGCTCAAACCTTATGAATGGAGATACATTAGTGGTAATTTTTTGTATTAGTTGATTAAAGTTTGTATTTTTAACCCTTTTTCTCAAAGGGGTTTTGATTATTTTTTGTTTTGTTTTTGGGAGGGTTGTTGTGGTATGTGAATTTTAAGTTTCATTCTGGACCTCGACCAAATTTGGGATGATGGGTTTTGATTCTTGTAGAATTCTTGATATCTTGTTTATTTGGATGATTTTTCTGTACTTGTTGCTATTTCTTGTATTCATCAATGCAAGAATAGATGAATGTAGCGAGAGATGTATGAGAGCGATAGTTCGAGTTGCTTGTTTCGTTTTTGAGTTGTTTTTACTTTTGATGGTTTATGGATCACTTGTTCACTGATGTATCAGGTGCACTAGGAGGGGGGGTGGGGGTGGCGGAGGGATTATGGGACCTCGACGAAATTTGGATACTGAGGGTTGATTCTTTTAGAATTATTGATAGCTATTTCCTGTATTCATCAATGCAAGAATAGATGAGTGCAGCTAGAGATGTATGAGAGCAATAATTCGAGTTGTTTGTTTCATTTTTGAGTTGATTTAACTGATTGATGGTCTATGGATCACTCGTTTCACTTAATTATCAGTTGCACTGGGAGGGAGGTGGGGTGGGGGAGAGTTTGATGGAGCAGGGGAGGGATTCTGGGATCTTGACAAAATTTGGGATACCGGGGTTTGATTCTCTTAGAATTCTTGATATCTATTTCTTGCATTCATCAATGCAAGAATAGATGAATGCAGTGAGAGATGTATGAGGGCAATATTTCGAGTTGCTTGTTTCGTTTTTGAGTTGTTTTAACTGATTGATGGTCTATGGATCACTTGTATCACTAATGTATCTGTTGCACTGGGAGGGGATGGATGAAGTTAGGGGTACTGGGTTTTGATTCTTTTAGAATTTTTGTTATCTGTTTCTCTGTATTCATCAATGCATGAATAGATGAATGCAGACAGAGATGTATGAGAGCAATATTTCTAGTTGCTTGTTTCGTTTGAGTTGTTTTAACTGATTGATAGTCTATGGATCACTCGTTTCACTGATGTATCAGTTGCTTTGATGTAAATATGTAATCGCTCGTTCTAATTCAACCAACTGGTTTTGTTTATTTATTCTTGTTAGTATTTCCATAGTTTCAAAACAGAAAAAATCCTTAGTCATGAGCTGCTCGCTCTGTTATTCAGCAGTTGTGGATTTAGCTTGTTCTCTGCCTTCAGTGTTTGTAATGTTCAATTATTAATTACTCCATTCTAGCTATCTTGGTTTTGTTTGTGAAGTATCAGTATTTTCATCTATCTATGTAAATTTTTGAATACTGGTTTTTTACAGGCAGATTAGTGCTATCTTATTTTTTAGTCTCTCAGTTTTTCAATGTTTCTTATCTGGATTTCCTTATTTGATGTCTATCTTTAGAGATGTTTCTGTGTTGGTTGTATCACGGATAATTGTGTGAGGAAGTGTTAAATGGAGAATATACTGTGTTGTGACTTCAAACTGCTTAAGGTTTCTTTCCTTTTTAATTAATGGCTTACTGGTTTTGGTTTCCATGCCTTTCTGCAGTGGACTTACCACCATGGTTCTCT
Source organism: Solanum acaule (assembly GCA_036250505.1). Classification (NCBI taxonomy): domain Eukaryota; kingdom Viridiplantae; phylum Streptophyta; class Magnoliopsida; order Solanales; family Solanaceae; genus Solanum; species Solanum acaule. Next base: position 3,048 of record JAJOOR010014501.1, on the reverse strand, counting down.
TCGGTGACTATTGCTTTGGAATCCAATATTGGCGTTGTAAGTGCATGACCGAAACTTTCATCATTGAAATGTTCTGCTTATAACTTTGGAATCTCTTTTTGGTTGTCTTTAATATGATTATGCAATTTGCTCCTTTTCCCCACTACAATTTTTCTGTTTACTTTCTTGATATTGGTGTTAAAGAATTTTTTCCGCTGACCATACCGTGCTTTTAATCCCAATAATTATCCTTTTACAATCTTTAATTCCTGAATTTAACTGCATGCAGGACCTGAAAAGAATAGGAAAAGTAAGTACTTTGCCGATGATCTGCTTCCGAGAAGGAAGTCCGCCCCTTCCAGATGTTTATAACACTTCTCTTACAGGTCTAGGTACAAAAATCATTCTCTTAACTTACTGAGCATGCCAAATCATGTGGCCATGAAGTAACTAATAATATTAGTTTTTATCTGTAGTGATAGACCATATTTCCAATAGTTCCTTTGGAGGATCACAAAATCTTCAAATGGTTGAGAAGTGCTATCCTATGCAGAAAAGTATATCCTTGATGTTGACAAATGAGCAGGTTTATTCTTAACTTTGTAATATATGTGGGTTAGTTTCTTCTTTGTAGTATACTAGCTTCTCCATTTGAGAGATAAATTTCTTTTCAGTGGTGGTCTTATGCATGTTAACTTGGGTTTGAAATAAGTTTTTTCACAGATTCGTCCAGGAATATGGTATTTTGGGTTATTTAATGGCATCGGACCTATAAGGACACAATCAAAAATGGTACTTGCTCTAACTTATTTTTATTCCGCATCTTGGCCATTATCTTTTGCGCTTCTTTCTTATGGACATTTCTATTTGAGTTTTCAACATATGATCAGATAGACATTATTTATTTGTTTCAATGATCTTCTGATGTATCTGAAATTTCTCTCTGAACATCTCTATGTGATCAATTACTACCCTGTGTTTTTTAAGTTTTAGTAAAAGAATTGAACTCGATTTTCTCTCCTATTTACTACAGAGTTAATAATCAAATTATCACTACATTTATCTCTTTTTCTACCTAAGCAGAGGAAGTTTAAGGAAAGGCCTGCTACTCCTCTTCTTTGGCTTGAACCTAAAGGATAGTGCAAAATGAAAGAGGAGAGCTAACATGATTGATCTTGTTTGGGGTTAATCATTCACATGCTCTGCCAGTAGTTCAAAAATAATGACTTTGACTTTCACCAGCTCTGTTGCTACTGAACCTTAGAGAAATGTGGGGAAATGGCTTGCACCTGCTCTTTTGTGGTTGGCATGCATTTATGAAACTAGTGAAAAGGATTTCTAAGTGGAAAGAATTTAGGAAGTGGTAGATTTGTGAGAGCGTTGTAGAGTTGTAGTTTATGTTGCTAATAAAGGAACAACACCGCTAGGTTAAGAATGGGCTTAGCAATCTGACAAAGCTCTAAGATACGAGTACACATTTGTGAGGAAGTGTTCCGCCTCAGTGAGAAACCTGCTCTCTTCCTTGTGGGGCAGTTGTTAGTGAGGAGGAATACATACTGAAAATTGTTTCCTCCAAACTTGTAACAAAACTTTCCTCTGTAAATACTTGCCAGCAGTTTTGCTACTTTTTAATACAATACCTATACCAATCAAAAAAACATAATTTGTTTCCTCCAAAAGGTAGCAGGTGTGTCTTAAGTTCCACTGGATTGTTTACTTGTATGATGAAGATTTGTGTTCCTTTGTCATAACAATGAAAGAAATACTACTCTATCAATTAACCTGGAGATTCTAAGAATCTAATCTCACTCCCCCAACCCTTGGAGTGAAGCTTACCACTGTGAAACAAATATCATTCTTTTAAAGTCGTAATACCATCATTTCAACGGTTTAATATCTTAATTAGCTAATTTCTATTGACTGATTTCTCTTTGCAGATTAATCGAGGACGTTCATACTCATTCAGTGGTAATATAACTGTGGAAGGCTGTACAAATTCAGCTATGCTGGGCAAATTCTGCAACCAAACAATTAGTTTACTCTCATGTTTGGATACCTATATATCTCCTGAAAGTGGAATAGGTATTCAAACTTGTTGAAGTGTGTGACCATCTCATCTAACATATCTGTTAGAGAGAGTGCACTTTTATTTACTTAATTATATTCAGGGTCCTGTTTCTTTTTTCACGGGCTAAATCATGTGAAAATTCTCTTTGATAATGGGTGGTGGTGACATTCGATATCAGGACCTCTGCTTGCTTTGATACCATCTCATCTAAAAGCTTAAGCTGGTAGAGAGAGCATACTTTTGTTTACTTAATTATATATCCTTAAATCTTATAAAACTGCAGCCAATATGACTCCCTGTGGAGGTACCGAGGAGAGCTGTCTTGACGTCGCTGGGTCAAAAGTCTACTCATTGGATGTGGTGAGTATTGCCGAGGAGATAATAATCACAGCATTAAATATCACGTTTACTCAATCACAGCGTTCTAATGGGGCCATCAATAGCAGCGGACATTCCCTGATGTGTTATGTTCGGCATGGGACTTTACCGCAGCCACAACTGTATGATTATTCTGCTGATATAAACAGATCCCCATTGGTCATACCTTTACCTAGACTTGGTCGTTGGTATATTAAAATACTGCCAGCAAACCTGTCAGAAAGCACGTCGGCAATCCAAGAAATGAACACTACAATATGCTATTCATTGGAATGGCAAGTACTTCGGTGTCCTGCGGATAAGGCTGGATTGAACTGTACAACAGCAAAATACACACTTCAGGTGGACTTTTAATGAGTTTGTCTGCTTCAATCTTTCTCAAAACTTCTCATTAATTTTGTATACTTATTTACTTGCACATTAATATTGAACATTATGTATGGTCATTGTGGATTTGGATAACTCAATTTCCATTTTCTCTTAATAAAAGAAAATGATACACTAGATGTATAGATACACATTTTCTCTTCCAGTGCAAATAGCACGCATCAAAGCTGACCTGATTAGTTTGTCAATCATTTCATGTCTTTTTTTTTTTTGGGGGGGGGGGGGGGGGGGGGGGT
>JAJOOR010014500.1:0-16264 GCA_036250505.1 Solanum acaule | reverse complement strand
ACTTCAATTCCTAATCAGACTGAAGTACAGGCTCTGATACCATGATCGTAAACTAAAGAAGCTCAATCATGAATGGAATATTTAGAGAAGAGAATGAGAAAGAGAAAGAAGAATTCATATATCAGCTTGAATGAAAAATACAATGAAGAGTAACTATTTATAGAGCTATCCTTGTAACTACTTTGAATAACAGTACATTGAGTTAGTTATAACTAACTCTTCTTAATAGACTAAATTGCCCTTTCTGTTACTAACAAACTATTAACACTAATGTCACCTACTTTACATCACAACATTTACTAATTATTAATTTCAGCCTCTTCTTCTTGTTAAATTATTAATTTTCTAACAATATTTGGCACACATCAATCGAGATGTACATCTAAATCATCATACCCTTCACTACCTCACCCTTGACACACATAAATCGAGAAAATCATCCTACAAAAAGCTTAAGTAATATTTTTGTTGTTGATCCCTGAATTTAGCTTAAGATACCAATCTTGACCAATTCATATAGTAAATACATTCTTTAAATCAAACCCGTTAAAGCAAAAATGGAAAAAGTTGAATTGACAGAAGAGAAATCAAAGTTGAAAATAAAAATAAGTGGTATCAGGATGAGGAGATGTACAGTTAGTTATTTGTAAGTTGTTACCCATGCGATTTTACTATTAGAAAAAATATTCTCCCCATAGACTTTGATACACATTTGTGTTATTAATTTCATTTTATTATATATAAAAATCCCAATATCAAAAAATTTCTGCCTACTACTGTAAAATTTATAATTGATTCGATGGACTTCCCGCGTTTCAAATTAATTAATGTGTATATATTTTGCAATGTAGTTGTCTTTCACTATTAAAAAGATAAAAAAAAAATGAATAGCGAGAACACATTTGTAACTAAACAATAAAATTTATAATTATTTCTATGTTTCTTGAATCTGTCTGGTTGTTGTATAATTAATATAGATCATACGATATATAATTATCTTGATTTCGAGAAACAAATCAACACACACCACTTTATATTAATAATCATTCACATTAACTTGAACTTCATCTCCTAGTGTGAAATGTTTTTAGTTTATGCAAATTACACTAGTATAAATAGTATACTTATAATTTAAGATAGTATATCTATCATATAGAACCCGCCATTAAAGTTTGATACAACACTTTGAAGTAATTAAAGTGTCGGGCTATGGGAGAGGGAGATTTAATAATTGTGACTAGTTTGCTAATTTTATTTTAGTTTTTCATATAACATATTTAAGTCCATAAAATTAAATAACGTTTTGATATATTCAATAGTATAACTTTAATTTAGAATCACAAATTGAAATCAATGGGAAGAAAAGGCTGAAATTGAGAAAATTTTCAAAAAAAATCAGAAAAAAAGAAAAGAAGAAGTAGAGGAGAAAGAATGGGAAACCAAGAAAATAACTTTGTAGAATAAGAGTAAAATAAAAGTGTTAATATAATATTTTAGTAGGTTGGGTCAAGTGGCGGATTATTAAATGATTTAAATGGATATATGTTTATTCCTTAAAATTTTAGTTAGAAATAAAAATTCCACATTAGCAAATTTTAATGAAAAAAACAATTAAATAGGTTGAGTGACTTTCTATGTAAATATCTCATAGTTGAGTGACTTTTGAATTGAAGATCAAAGTTAAGTGACTTTCTGTGAAAAAAATTGATAGTTGAGTGACTATCAAGATATTAACTCAATTCCTCCTTGAAAGGAATGACACACAATCAGTATTATTACTGCTAGAATAATATTGCATACCACCAAAAAATCAACCAAATCAAAACACACTAAATTTATCCATGGCTTTAACATTGACAGATTTCATAACTATGAATTGAGTGTACACGCAAAAGCATTGAGATCAGCTATATAATGGAAGACAATTTGATTACAATAACGAAATTTGAAATGAGATGAAATTGAGATATTTTATGGAATTAAAAAGATGTAAATTCGGTTGCGGGTTATATCCATTATGCGTAACAATTAAAGATCAAAATTTTGGATATAGTAATAATGGTGAAATATCTTTTGAACGAGATACATCAATTGTTCGATTGGAAGTTGAAGGTAAAACTGAAACTACATGTAATGCTACTTCAGATATATATATAAAATTTCGTTCATTTCTTTTCCAAAAACACAAAAGGTGTATAAATATTCTTCTTTCTATTAATTCGATAATCTTTCTTTGAATCCCGATTTATATATATATAATTTTTTATTTTTTTTTACAATAATCAATCTTCATTTCGAATTATAACCATGATGATGAAGTTATTTTTTAGCCAAATTCATCATCTTTTCGATTTGAAATTGAAAGTGCTAGTGCTGCAAAAATAACTTGAGATACAAAGACAATGAAAGCTTAATTACATTAACATAAAATAATCAGATACATAATGATATTATATCAAATACATCATGTATCATGTATATATATAAAAGAGAATTCTAGGCCCACCTACGTGGCGCCACCACAAACTAGATTCCCTTTTAATTTATTTATTTTCAAAACTAGCATTTCCCTTTCATGAAAAGTTGTGACATTTCCGATAACGCACAATAAATATTTGTTCACACTATCCTTTATTTTCTATAAATAGAGGGATTTCATCTCATTTTAAAACAACGAAAATTTGAACTTCTTCTACTTCTGCACAATTAAAGATTATTTTTGTAGCAATACACTGTTGAATATAATCTTTCTATCTTGAGAGGATCTATTCCTTTAAACCTAGGGTACTAGAGGCGAATAATTTCCTTAAGGGGACATTGTGCATTCAATGTGCTCGATTTTTTCCTTTCTGTTTCATTCTATTGTTACAGTGGTATGTTTGATTTATACTTTGTTATTTATGTTTCTGCAAAGTTATTGTTATAAATATTTGTTAGTGCAGATTAAATAACACATGTTAATTGAGTTGCGACTTTTATGAAAAAATCTAAATTTTACGAAAGGTTGTGCCCTTTCTGAAGGGTTGTAACTTTTCCAAAGAGTTGTGACATTTCTGATAAGAAACAATAAACATTTGTTCACACTATCCTTTATTTTCCATAAATAGAGGGATTTCATCTCATTTTAAAACAACGAAAATTCTAAACTTCTTCTTCTTCTGCACAATTAAATATTATTATTTTTATCAATACACTGCTGAATATAATCTTTCTATCCTAAGAGGATCTATTCCTTTAAACCTTGGGTACTAGAGGGGAATAATTTCCTTAAGGGAACACTGTGCATTCAATGTGCTCGATTTTTTCCTTTCTGTTTCATTCTATTGTTACAGTGGTATGTTTGATTTATACTTTGTTGTTTATGTTTCTGCAGAGTTATTGTTATAAATATTTGTTAGTGCAAATTAAATAACACGTGTTAATTGAGTATTCACACAAGTTTTCTCTACTGAAATTGTAGTTTCAAATTGAACTATATCACTATGGTATGTTGATTTTTAAAAAACACCCAAATAAACTTAATAGTTTTATGTAATATTTTCCCTTTCAAGTATATATAATAAGTTGAATTATTGTCCTATATGATACACTCTACCTTTAAGTTTTCATCTTAATAATTACTTATGATACATTTAAATGGGAAACTTTAAAATGATATATGTAAAGCAAACAGTATGACTGAACTTTCAACACGTTAGAATTAGAATATTTGTTCACTTTTTCAGTCTTTTAAAATTTATTTATCCCTTCACCAATGATTATTTATTTATTAGACAATTTAATTTCTTCGGTTGATTCTCATTTGATTCCCCAAAAATATCAAATAGTAACACTTCTTAGAAGCAAAAGGATAAATTATAAAATCAAATTTAAGATGATTGATTGAAGGATAAATGATAAGATGCTATAATTACCATCTTCCTTTACATTATTAATATTTGTTACTACGTAATCTTGTATGTAAGATGATATAATGTTTTAGTTTTAGTAAGTGATAGGTCTTCAGTATTATTTTATAAATTCTGTGATATTAAATTTCTGCGCGAGGCGCGGATTATTTTTCTAGTTAATAAATATACTAGATATATAACCAGAGATACATATGCACGCCAGATACATTAACATAAAAATCAGATACAAGACATTAACGATTTAGGTACATTAATAGAAAGTAGATACAAGACATTGGAAGTTTAGATACATTAACAAAAAGATAGATACATAAAAATATTAAATGAGATACATGAAAAAAAAAACACTAGACACATAGGGTTATTAAAATCAAGGGCGACTAAAATCAAATACAATTCATAAAGTTTAGATACATTAAAATTACAATTAGATACATATGAAAATTAAACTAGATACATAATGAAATAATTTTACGAAGTTCTGGAGAGATGGCAAAGGGAAACTTGATGAGAGAGAAAACATATTAATTGTAATTGGATCATTAATTTTGATGTTTTAATGTAAAGATAATTAATCAATCATAGTTAAGGGATTTGTGTATCTAATATGTATTTAAAATATACGGTATAAAATATTAAAAGTGGTAATATATGTAATTGTTTGAAAGTAGAGATAATATTAGTATATATGGTAGATATGTATGTTTAGTTAGGTAGTTTTTCCTAGATTTTTTTAATTTTATTTTATATATGCAAAAAGACTAATCTAGATACATTTTCTTAATGATGAGTAAACACTTAATAACATTGAGATACATGCTAAAAAAGTATAATTTATATACATTTTTATAAGATCTAGTCCACCTACAATAATATTGATTTTTTTTATCAGATTATACTACTGGAAAAAATATTATCTTTCAATTAAAATATATAACTAAAAAATAGTAATTCGTTAGACGCGTGAAATTAAAATATATAATTAAAAATTAGTAAGTCATTAGATGCGTGAAATTAAAATATATAACTAAAAAATGATAAGTCATTAGACGCGTGAAATTAAAATATATAACTAAAAAATGGTAAGTCGTAAGATGTGAAATTAAAATATATAACTAAAAAATAGTAAGTCGTTAGACGCGTGAAATTAAAATATAAAATTAAAAAATGATAAGTTGTTAGACGCGTGAAATTAAAATATAAAGCTAAAAAATGGTAAGTTATTGGATGCGTGATTTACTTTTAAATGTCTGATGAACTAAATGTCTGATGAACTAAATATGATACTAACTGTAATTTTGAAAACACAAAATAAATCAAGTAATTAACGTCTAAATTAATGAGATTTGTCTGTTTGCTCTTTATAAATTTCAGATGTGTTTTAAAATAGGGGTCCTTCTATCGGCAATTTGTGCACTGTGCACTTTCCCCAACCTAAGCAAACAGCTTTATCACTCGAAGCCCAAAGTTGTGTGATACGGAACCCGGGTCCAACTGTTGCAGGCGCTCTACTCCGGCGAAGTCACCTACTCGGTCAGAGAAGTGACTCGCTCTGTGCCTGAGGAATGGATACTGAATTTCATCTACTCCAACTTCCATGGTAGCTTAATCATTGCCTATGCTAGGTTAATTGTCTATCGTACTGAAATCCTGACGATTCTGTTACTGTTTTCGGTCCCTGGCCGTTGACAGTTCTCACTATGCCTTCCGATGCTGACTTATCGGACGATGATCGAAAACCTAAGGTTGGCCCTAGCGCTAACTCCATCGATCAGTCTTTGGACGCCATCGAGAATCAATTATCATCGATTTCAGTTGGTCAATCCGAGTACGAATCCGAAGCCGACTCCGACGTCGAAATCAAGGAACCTTCGTCATCGAATCAGGATAAGCTGAAGGAGCTCCCGAATGGACTGTTGAATAGGAATTCCGAAGCTGATACTTCTGAGGAGCTTCCTCCTATCAATGTGGTTGAAGACGTTAGCTCTTCGATAGCCGTGTGGAGGAACAATTCCGAAGAAATGGAGGCTCCGGCAAGTCCTAGTAGCAGTGGCTATGCGGGTGAAAGAGGGAGTAGCAACGCTAGTAGTAGGGACACTGGCATTGAGGAGGTCGACGGTGAGATTCTTGAAATTGGCAATGGTGATTCTTTTGATGGAGGTTCGAACTCTCAGGTGCAATGGCTTCCTGGGAAACGCCATGGCAATGAGGTGAGTCCAACAGAAGCTAGTGAATGTGAACTCTTTTAAGTAGTAGTTGTGTCTAGATAGTCTTTTAACACAGTAAGGTCAAACTGAGTACAACCTGTAGGCTGCAATAAGGTTCATATTAGTGATGATTACCTGTAGGCTGAAATCTCACATTTAGATTTTAAAGGGCATGAGCAGTGGATGTGGTAGCAATTACGGTTTATAAGCTTACTTACAACTTTTTATATTTCCTCCTTATGCACACACTCTACTTATCAAGACTTCCAGTTGCATTTTCATCAATTTGATAACTGTGCAAATTAGAATTGTTGAAAACAAGTCAAGGTATGTTTAAGAGCTCGCCTAGATAACAATGACAATCAAACAATATTTTTTACGGCTATTTTGCAGAATATATACTGGTAAGATCATGAGACTAATTTATATGCAACAACTAAAACGTATCTTCAGTAACATCAAAAGGGAAGTAAAGGAGATCCACTGTTGATATGGTTCAAGTTTATCTTTTGAGTCTTTTGATTGATGAAGTGCAGGATGATGCTTCTATTTCCTGGAGAAAAAGAAAGAAACACTTCTTTGTCTTGAGTCACTCGGGAAAGCCAATATACTCGAGGTCAGCGTTAAAGCAGCCCCCCTCCAGAGTGCTGAATGGCATTTATTAATTAGAGTACTACTACTATATACTGTTGTCTGATTCTTCCTAATCATATTACTGTCCTCTGAGATCTGTTATTTTATTTTATCATTCGTTTGAAGATATGGAGATGAACACAAGCTTGCTGGATTCTCTGCCACTTTGCAAGCCATTATTTCGTTTGTTGAGAATGGGTACTTCGCCTACCTTGTTACCTGGTAACCCCTTCCTTTTCAGCAAAGTCATAGCGGGATATTGAAGTTTGCTTGATTGGTCTTTTTTTTCAGGGGTGATCGAGTCAACTTGGTCAGAGCCGGGAAACATCAGGTCAGTCTCTTTGTGTTGAAATTCTCTATAATGCAACGATGATGGAACTTGTGCTTTCTTGCATGGTCGATGCCTCACCTTCTTTTATGATATTTAATACTTGGAAATTTTGAAGCTGCATGGGTTAGGGTGGATGTATATGTTCCTGCTTACTTCAGTTTCATGCTAGTATTTTTTCTTTTTAAATGCTTGAATGTTATTGTTTAAAAATCGGCATTGAAGGAAAGAAGGAAAGAGAAGATAGCTATATGCTGTTTGGCTTTGCGAGTGAGTGACCACCTAGGAATATTTTGTAATTTTTGCAATTGAGTTGCAACATTAGGCAACTTAACTGGAAGCCTTTCTGCTTAAGCATTTTTAAAATATGTGCTGCCTGATTTTCATTTCTTGTTTAACGGATATTTAAGGCTTGTTTCAGGTTGTGTTTCTTGTAAAAGGACCTATTTACTTGGTTTGCATAAGCTGTACAGAAGAGTCATATCAGTCACTGAAGGGACAACTAGAGCTCCTCTATGGTCAGGTAAGTCACTTTTTTTCTTTTTTGTTTCTTCTTTCGTTTCTTTTGATTGTTCAATTTTGTACTAATTGAAGTGCTGGTCTGGTCATAGTTTCCTTAGCATGTTAATTGACTGCCTGTTGTTCTGACGGATGGATGCAATTGCTCATGTATTAGTTGTTATCTATGCAGATGATACTTATTCTTACGAAATCTCTGAACAAATGTTTCGAGAAGAACCCTAAATTTGACATGACTCCTTTGCTTGGAGGAACAGACGCCGTCTTCTCTTCTCTAATCCATTCATTCAGTTGGTTTGTGTCTATGCTCTACCTTCACTCTCTTTCTCTCTGCCTTTATACTTATCTTCGTCGTGATACCTTTTAGGCTTTTACTTGCGACATATTAGTCTTGCTAATTGAGATATCATAAACTTCATATACTTTGGTGAGTCCGGACTGAGGACAATTGTTAAATCTTAAAGAGTACTGAGACAATCTGTCTCCTTGGAACTCAAGAAATAACTAAGGAAGCTTTACCCATTTATTATAATCATATAATTTATCTACTATGGTATGAGACGAAAGTCTTATAAAAACCCACTGGCAGTGTGACAATATGTCATGTTTTCGAGAATATAACTAAGTAAATAAAAATGTGCTCTCTTTAACAACTTAAACTTTCAGATGTCAAACACTTCAACATGGTATCATGTAGGCAGGTCTTGGGTCGAATCTCATCTCCACTCATTATTAAAAAGAATTACCATGTTCTTGGCTCATGAAAAAAGAAACAGGATCGCACATGAAGGGGCCTGTTGAGAATATAAGTAAGTAACTAAAAATGTGCTCTCTCTAACAACTTAAGCTTTTAAATAAGATGGTCACACATTTCAAAAGAAGAACTACTAAAGATATGTTCCTTAATTCTTATGACATATACTTTGTCTACTATGGTGTGAGATCGCAAATTTTTAAATCTCAAGAGTTCTGGACATTCTGTGTCATTGAAACTTTGGAGAACTTCTGGTCCTTATTTGTTAACTTGTTTTTAATTGCATATGGGAAGGAATTTTTTTATTGAACTTGAGAGATGTAGAAGAATTCAATGTAACAGACACACGATCCTCCTTCCATAAAGCTGGGGTTGGGAGAGAGAGGAGAAAAAAGGATCAGGAAAACATAAAAGTTGGAAGTTATTTTTATGTGTAGGAACGACGAAAAAGTGAAAAGATTATTTTTCTGCCTACTGTTTAGAAGATTTTCTGTAATCCAGGGTATTTGACAATGCACAAAATTTATACTTATAAGTTATGGACAAGATGGTCACTAGAAAATATTTTACATTGCCAAAAAGGAAAGGCATACATTTTTTATATGTAGCAAAAGTTCCGTTCCATCTCTGCTGAGTTCCTGTATTATCAGTTCTAACTTTCTAGCATAATTAGGACCACTGTTTTCTTATGCTGATAGAAGAATATTGTTCTCTCTTGTCTAGCTACTCCCAGACCCCACTTTGTGGGATTTCACTGGGTATGTTGTTGTCTTGTCTAGCTACTACTTGTTGAATATAGTAGATGTTAATGTTGTTTCCCTATAAAATGAACCTTATCATGAAAGAAAAACTAAAGTGCTGTCTGATAAAATTGTTTTATTTCCTATGAATACGCCGTATATTAGACTTGTGTTTACCCTGCAGTTGATTTAATCCTATGCTTCCTCATTTTTGTTGTTTCTGTTTTTTTTAATCCCAACACTAACTATAAAAGGAAGCTTTTCTTTACCATATTTTTGATGATGTAGATATTTTACTATTTTTTCAACTCCTTCCAAAAGGTTCTGCTCAATTTTAAGATACAATCTGGATATTCTTCGAAGGGGAAAAAATCTTGGGAAGCTTGTTGGTTGAATTTTCAGAATACGATGTTCAGTTGACCTTGCTGATAATGCAAACTTTTTTACTTGGTTCTAATAGAAACTGTTTGTACCTGTGCTAATGATGTCATTACCTATACTAATATATTAGCTATGCTTATTTTGATTCCAGGAACCCAGCTAACTTTCTCCATGCTTACACATGTCTTCCACTTGCTTATACGACAAGGCAAGCTGCTAGTGCCATCTTGCATGATGTAGCTGATTCAGGGGTCCTGTTTGCCTTATTAATGTGTAAACACAAGGTCTTGTTTCTATTACTTATTCTTCTTTCAAATTGCACATTTCAGTGGTGCACAGGTTTCAGTGTACTATATTGTCTAAAGCATTCTGTTTTAAGTTGATTTGCAGGTTATCAGTCTTGTTGGTGCACAAAAAGCATCTCTTCACCCTGATGATATGCTATTGCTCTCCAACTTTATTATGTCTTCTGAATCATTTAGGCAAGTTCAACTAACTTCTGATTCTTGTTTGGGCCATTTGCTTGTGAATCTGGTACAAATATTTGGAGACAATTGATAAGCTCATTTCGCACATGTATATGCATATTTTTGGTGCTGTTTAGCCTTATTAGGCTGGTAACTCGTCCTAAAAAGTAAAACCTTGTAGTCATATGGTCCATATTGTACCTGAATTTGCTGACCTTTTTGAATATATGATTGGGGCAGTCAGTTATCAAGGCAGACATGGCCTTTGAGGATACAGATGTTACTGTAAATGTCCGCGCTAATTTTAGTATATTTGTCCTTGCATTCTTGGTAGGATTGTGCAGTAGCGTTTGACTAATTACTATTATGAAATTTCACATTACTTTATATGAGTCTAGTTTCACGTAATTAGATCATTTCTACTAGTTGTTACATTTCAAAGTTTCCTAGATTTCATTCACTTAGGTTTCATGTGCTTTGATCAATTCATTTCCGCAACGAAGGACCACTTTTTTTTGAGGCTCCAAAACATTTATCTGGCCGTCACATGATATGGGCCTGCTGTGGAAATTTCACTTTTATGCGTATGGTCCGTATTGATTTGGTGTAATGACTCACCTACAAGTTCTCTCCTGGACATTTGTCTTGTGTCCTGAGGCAGCATGTAGCTAATGTATCTTTTGGCGTAGCTAGGAGTTGTTTATCATCATGACATTGCATCCAAATTCTTTTCTTCTATTCTGTGTGGTTGGTGTTCATAATGCTTCTCCCTCTCATTGTTGCTTTAGTTTTTTCTCTTTCTGTGCCCCTTGTTGACGGTGAACGGTTGGATCATAGCTTACATAATAATAGTACTCCTCCGTTTCAATTTGTTTGTCTGGTTTTGACTTGGCATGAAATTTTGAGAAAGTAAACAAGACTTTTGAATTTTGTGGTCTTAAATTGAAGATATGTCAAATGTACCAAAATTTCCTTTAATCACGTGGTCTTTAACATGTCATGTGGAAAGTTGGAACTAAGGAGTTGCCAAAAAAGGGAAGAGGCATTCTTTTTGACAAAGTTAAAAGGAAAGTAGGACAAACATATTGAAACGGAAGGAGTATAATTTGATGGCTGAGAGATTATATTAAACTGAGTGATAGCCTAGTGAAAAGGACCTAACCTTGATTTGGGGTTCCTGTCACCAAGAGAGGAACTGGGAAAGGACCATTGGCGATTCTTGGGCAGAGAGGATTTGGTGGTGGGGTTTCTTCCAGTTTTAAGGAAATGATAACAAAATAAATGATAGATCACATGTTACAGCCCACTCAAGGTCTGTATTCCATTTATACTTATTAATTTCTTGGAGGCTATGTTATAACACCTCATTGATGTCATGCAGGACATCAGAATCCTTCTCACCAATTTGCTTACCAAGATATAATCCCATGTCATTTCTACATGCTTATGTGCATTACCTCGATGTAAGTTGGGACGGTGTCAAATTACTCTTCAATAGTCCCCTTCTCCCAAAATGTTGTCAATTTCCCTTCAAAGGGTAATATTTATTACTTTGTGCTACAGATACATTCTTACAAAATTTCAAATCTGTCAAAATCTATTATTTTATCTTTTATATTTTGGCTGTTCTTTTGTACAACTATAAATGTTAACTCTCTTATTCCATGCAATTCAAAATAAGACTGTCAGCTTAATACAGAGGAAGTATCTTCTGATGAAAGATTTTAAGTTAAATCTCTTTTTGATTCTTGATAGTAGGTTGTCTTACAATAATTCTAGGATTTTTATTTTTCCAAATTACCCAACTTTGGTGCTGTATATTACAGGTTGACACATACTTAATATTGCTTACTACAAGTTCAGATGCCTTTCATCATCTTAAAGATTGCAGGTAAATGATGTTCTGTCATTTCTTTTTTTTCAAAGTACATTTGTATTTCTGATTGTAAGTATTACTGGAATACGTCCTGAGTATTCCTGTGTTTATAATACAAGTTACCTTTTCAAAAAAAAAAAGTACATTTGGTTCTACTTTTCAAAGCTGAAGTTTTTTCTTTTGTTTCCATTAGATCTCTGAACCATGGGAAATGTGAGCCATGTATATCTGTTCTTAAATTCCGTCAAGAGGCATTAGCTTGTTAAACTAAACTACTTTTATCTTTCCCATAATAGCAATGTTAAGGCAAAGCTCTTATCTATCTTGTAGGATTCGTATTGAAAAGGTACTTCTGGAGTCCAATGTACTTAATGAAGTTCAAAGATCCATAGTAGATGGTGGCATGCGTGTTGAGGATTTACCTGCTGATCATGATTCTCATTCTGGAGCAGTCTCCTTTCATCTGGGTCAGCCTGGACATACTAGAGAATCATCAGAGAGATTTGCTGAAGCATTCATAGGTGTTGGTGGTCCTGCTGGACTTTGGCATTTTATGTATCGAAGTATTTATCTTGACCAGTATGTGTCGTCGGAGTTTTCCTCACCAGTAAATAATAGACAACAGCAGAAAAGGTATTACTTTAAGATCAAGTTGCTGTCATAACAAACAATACTTCTGTCTCTTTCCCCCCCTTAAAGACGAGATCTTTTATCTGCAGGTTGTATAGAGCTTACCAGAAGCTTTATGCATCCATGCATGACAAGGAAATTGGACCGCACAAAACTCAGTTCAGAAGGGATGAAAATTATGGTACGTACTTTGGCTGCTTCCCCTTCTCTCCTCTTAAGCTCTTGAAGCATGAAGACTTTTCTATTTTCTTCACCTAATTGAATGTTTGCATATAATATTTATGGCAGAAGTAAGCCATTAATTAAACAGTTAACATGAATCAGTGTTGACAGTCATTTCCTTCCTAGACGACTCTTGCTGTCAGAGAACTACAGCTGACATGTCACTGCTGCCTTTTGTGATCATTGTCACAGAAACTTTTTCCATCATAACATAGCATACAAAGTTAGTTAATTGAGGTCCAAGTTGCATAGATAATCTGATTTACTTATCCTAAATCTTTTTTTTTTTTCAAATTTAAAATAAGTCTATAGAACCTAGATCTATCTATCTTTCTGCTTGCATAGTACTGTAGAGCAGGTTAATTTTCTTGTCAAAGCTTTGAGGTTGGGATGAAAAGTCTTTGGGTTAACACTGACAGTTGCTGGGTAAGAGATGTCAAAAGAAAAACTCATTCTCCTATTCATTTTTATTGTACTTCATGTTGCTGTTGGTCGTTATTCATGAACAAGAAAAGAATATAAATCTAGTGAGTCGTAATTACAAGAAAAGTGTGATCCCTTGCAAGTTTGCAGGTAATTATTTAAAAATACTTTTCATATTTGTACGTTGAGCCAATTCTAAAAGCTTAGCATAGACATAAGTAAATGAATTGTTCTTGTTGAGGATATATGTAGTAATTAATTGGCATCATTATTCATATTCCTTAAAATTGGAATTCTTTCAGGAAGGTGTTCGCTATAATTAAGTTCAGTTTTCACTTTTTTGGTTCCAGTATTGACCCTTATTTTATTTTAATTTCTTTCAATGGTTACTGAATTTTGGGTTGGGAATTCAGAAACATAGAAAAAACGCCTCATGACATTGTCACATGATAATGTTTTAGTTTCTCTTGGGATAACTTCCTTACCTTTATCTTGCAGTTCTACTGTGCTGGGTTACTCAGGATTTCGAACTTTATGCAGCATTTGATCCCCTGGCAGACAAGGTTTGATTTTTTATTTGTTCTTTTAAGCCTGTTATTTGTCTAAGTGATATCTTGAGTGTCACTTTTATTTTTGAGAGCTTTTCCACCTATCATTTTATGGGCAGACAAGGTTTTATTATTTATTTTGTTTTTCTAAGCCTATCGTTTGTCTAAGTGATATCTTGAGTCACTTTTATTTTAGAGATTTCACCTATCCATTTAATGCTGTTATATATGCTAGATGTGACTCCATTTGTCTTTGGTTGAGGAAGGTTTGGACTATTCATTGGACAGTTTAGGTATTGAAACTTTGGCAATTCAAACATGCAGACCAATGAGATTTAATAGACCTTAGTTCACTTCTGTTCTGTACTGTAGTGAGCTGGTTACCATTTATAATAACGCATGAGATATGTTAATGGCTAGGCCATGAGCCCTAGCGATTGAAATCAAAATCTCACTATTTGCTCAACAGAAGGAATCCACCCCTAAATACATGTTAACTTATTTTTTATGCATCATTGTCAAACAGCTATTATTTGAGATGTTATTTTGGGACTAGCGTCAGTTTACTTACCACAACGAGTACATTTTTTATATACTGAAATTCTGATAAGTACGTCAAAGCTGATTTTGTCTATTCAAACTTCAATATGGTTTAATAGTTTAAGCTTCATCAATGTGCTTGACATGTGGGGTATTATTCACAATAGTGATCCTATGACTTTTCTTATGCCAATTATTTGGGAATGTGAGCATTGCACTATTTACGTGTGATCTTACAGTTTTTAACGTTTGGTAAATTTCCACCTTGCAGGCTCTAGCTATTAAGACTTGCAATCGAGTATGTCAATGGATCAAGAACATAGAGAATGAGATTTTCTTGTTAGGAGCCAGTCCTTTTTCATGGTGATTCTCTCCATGTTTTTCTTTTCTCGAATTCCTTATAATAAGTTATTGTTGCCTCATTTCTGTAGGCTTCCAATTTTTGTGGTTATTTAGAAAATGCCAGTTGTAGTTTAAAGTTTGGTTGTCAAGATATGAGTTGTCTCACTCTAGCCGTCATTTTATTTTCGCTTGTACAATTTATGAAATTTTGTACCTTTAATCTGTATCAAAGGTTTATTGTGTTCTATATATACCATCTTTTTTAATTCCTGCAGTATCCAACATCTGAAAGAATAAAAGATTTTGTTGAATTTCGAATGTGGATGCCATACTGGGACTAAAGCGCCACAGAATATGGTTGCAGTTTGTAACCATTTATTTCTCGTCCCCTTCTGTTTTTTTTCTTCTCCTAATTTTTTCGGAATTTGACACTTAACTCATTAACATCTATAAAATGTCATCTTGAAAATTGGATATTCAGTACAGATTCATCTTGTTCCCTATGCAAGAAAAGTTATACAACATATAGTATTACACAACATCCGAGAGGTGGGCTATTTTATTTATCCTCTTTGTGTAGGTTGCAGAGTGAACCATGCTTGCAGTCTCGCAACCATTTGTGCTTTGCTACGTATCGCTCTGTCATCTGCGTCAATGTAAAAAAAGCTACTGTTAAGGACTCCATAGAAACGTAAACGATGAAACTGCAATCCACTGATAGTGATTCTCTTGTAAAACATATATGGATAACATAAATCTCTCTGTTGTAAATACATGTGACATAAACTTTTTGTATGTTTAATGAATACAAAGATATGAAGGTCAACCTTAAACATGGTTCCCTCTACTGATCACACAAGGTTATAAAGATATGATAATGAGAAGGAAATAACTATCTTAATGTAATTTGACTGAAAAAAGATGAAAAATCAGAAATTAACGATGGACATACACAAAAACAACTCTGTATTAACAGTTATGACGATGAACATACACAGAAATCTCATACAGCAACTGCTTCAGGCCTTTTGCTTGTCTTGATCCCTTTAATAGCTGCAACATGTTCACACAATATGTAAGTTCTAAGTTTATTAATCAATAAACATCAAGTTCCAAGCTTCTCAGTATGGCAAAATAAAGAATTTTATATCCTTGCCTTCAGCATAATCAGGAGCTCCAAAGACAGCAGAACCAGCTACCAAGGCATTGGCTCCAGCTTCAATGACCTGCAAGAAAAAAATGACTGTTAAATCGTAATCTCATAAGGATAAATGGTTGGTTGCTTTGATACACCGTGTTCACTTTGTCATTACCACACACAATTCTCTACAACTTGAAAGTAGGTTACTCTTCAGTACATTATAAAACACGTTTGCCGCAATAAATGGCAAAAATAGGAGAAAGATAAGGTTGTGCTCCATGAAACCTGGTAGAATATCAGAACAATTTAGGAAAAGATTCGAATTCACAAGATACAACAATCCCGAAGTAGCATTTTCACACCACTTGCAATGCTGCCTGCAGGTAAGATTTATTATTCACATCCTATGACTTATCCCAACAATACATGGAAAAGAAAAATAAATCTTTTAAGAGTTAATGAGGGTCAGGTAACAAGCTTAATGGGAGAGGGGTTTATAATCACGGGAGAGCATCATTCACCTTGTAAGCATTTTTGGGACCAACTCCACCATCAACTTCAATCCAAGGGTTTAATCCCTGCAAAGTTAACATAAGAATGTC
>JAJOOR010014499.1:0-21451 GCA_036250505.1 Solanum acaule | reverse complement strand
TATTTAATACCATATTTTAAATATATATATTTGCCCACGTGGACATAAAAAATAATGCAAAATTATAAATAGTAATGTGTCCACGTGGGCACATATATACCTTTAAAATACACTATTAAATAGTTCAGGAGTTAAAAAATATGGTATTAAATAGTCTAGGGAGGTGATAGGTCCTTATGAAAGTTCAGTATTGCAACAGCAAATTCGACCAAAGTTGGGATATTTTTCAGACCCTTAACCCTTAAAGTTATTTATATTATTTCCTTAAATCATTTTTTTCCTTTCTTTGTTTTTGTTTATTATTTATTTATCCTAGAAATAAGTTATTATCACTTAATAAGAATTGAAATACAAATTTTACAGTATTTAATTTGCCTCTTTTTTATTTTGAATAATCATAATAATAATAATAATAATAATTATTATTATAATAATTCCTCAAAAACGAAGCTACTCTTCAAAAAAAAATTATGCCTCACTTTTATTTTATTTTTGACATTATTTCTGATTTTAATAGATTGAAAATTTTATCTTAAAATTTTATAAAATATAAAAAAATGACCATATTTAATTCATATCACCATGAGCTATAAATTTCTTTTACTTTCTTATCTTAATCTCATCATTAATGTTATTTATTTTATTTCTTTAAATCAATAAAAAATGTGATGTGACACTTATCTTAGTCTAATATTAATATTTGTTAATTTTCATCAATTATTTTGACATTTTTTTTTTATTAAAATAATTGCTCAAAATGAAGTTATTCTTCTTAAAAAATATGTCTCGATATTTATTTTAAAATTTTGATATTTTTTCTAATTATAAAAGACTGAAAATGTACCTTAAAATTTATAAAATATTTAAATTAAATGATCATATTTAATTCCTACCATCCTTACTACTTTTAATTTCTTTTACTTCATTTCCTTAATCTCATCATTAATGTTATTGATTTTATTTCCTTAAATCACTTTTTTCCTTTCTTTGTTTTTGTTTATTATTTATTTATCCTAGAAATAAGTTATTATCACTTAATAAGAATTTAAATACAAATTTTACAGAATTTGATTTTTTTATTTTAATTTTTTTAATAATATTAATAATAATAATAACAATAATAATTCCTCAAAAAACGAAGCTACTCTTCAAAAAAAATAATTTTGCCTCACTCTTATTTTATTTTTGATATTATTTCTGATTTTAATAGACTTGAAATTTTATCTTAAATTTTTATAAAATATAAAAAATGATTATATTTAATTCCACCCATCATTACTACTTTTAAATTCTTTTACTTCATTTCCTCAATCTCATCATCATCATCAATGTTATTGATATTATTTCCTTAAATCATCTTTTTTCCTTTATTTTTTTTTGTTTATTGTTTATTTATCCTAGAAATAAGCTATTATCACTTAATAAGAATTGAAATACTAATTTTCCAGTATTTGATTTGCCTCTTTTTTATTTTAATTTTTTGAATATTATTATTATTATTAATAATAATAAAAAAAAATCCTCAAAAACGAAGCTACTCTTCAAAAAATAATTATGCCTCACTTTTATTTTATTTTTGCCATTATTTCTAATTTTAATAGACTGAAAATTTTATCTTAAAATTTTATAAAATATAAAAAAAATGACCATATTTAATTCATATCACCATGAGTTATAAATTTCTTTTACTTTCTTATCTTAATCTCATCATTTTATTTATATTATTTCTTTAAATCACTTATTTTCCTTAGTTTGTTATTTTTCGTTCCTTTTATTTATTATTTCTAGAAATAAGTGATTATAATTTAGTAGGAACTGCAATTTTTTTTAACATAATTAGATTTTCCATTTTTAAAAAAATAAAAATTGATCAATACTTACATATTATAAAATAATATAATAATAATAATAATAATAATTAATAATAATATTATAATAATAAAAGTAATAAAGCTGAAATAAAAAAGTGATTTGTACACTCTTCTTAGTCCAGCATTGATATTTTTTGTTTTTGATAATTTCTCTTATATGTTTCTTAAACTAATTGTACAAAAAATAAAGTTAATCTATCAATTTTTCAAAAATAATTATTTACATTTAATATTGTTCGATTAAAAGGGAGAATATATAGAGAGACCAAGCAAGATATTTATCTGATTTTTCAGTTTTTAAAGTTTTTTCTTGCATTATAATTAAAAAGTTTGTTGAATCCTAAATATAAAAGAAATTACGTCATTACATTTTCAGTATTTAAGGCTATAACTATGACATAATTCCAAAATTTAATGCTATAATTGTTTCTTACCTCATATGTACTATTCTCTCCATAATTGCATCATTAAAGGGAGGAATCAATACTAATTTAAAAATTCAACAGTCATGTTACTTAGCGTGTGTTTGGAGTGGATATTTGAATTAACTTATTTTAAGTTCTTTTAGCTTTTAAATTCTTTTTTGATTTCGAAAATGTTTGTGAAATACAAAAACGTGTTTAACTGGAAAAAAATTAAAAAATAAATCAAAAGCTAAAAATTAAGGGTTTCCAACTTTTGTCTTCATTTATAAATCACTTTAAAAAATCTATCTAAACACTCCCTTATGCTTAAAAGTCCAAAACTAAGCGAACAACATTTGAAAATTATATAGAAGTTCTATAATTTTCAATGGTTATTATGGTGCCATATTCTTTCCCAATATTTATATTTCTTTTTTATTTTTTAAATTATGTCCTTACTTTCTTTTTCACCTTTGAAGTTGATGTTCGGACATAGATTTTTTTAAATAATGTTATTTGATTTTTAGGAAGATTGAGACGTGTTTTGTTATACTTATTGCAAATAATATTTGAAATAATGTTCATACTTGAATTTACTTAATTAAATATAACTTCAAAAGTAAAAAATGGGATGAAAAAATAATTTCAAACTTGAAATACAACTTCAAGTTGTATTTGAAATTTTCATTATCATATATCGATTTTTCAATAAAATAAAAAATTATTCCAATTCAATGGGATAATATTAATATTAATGTTCTTCGTGTATCATCCATCAATGTAAATTTATAAGTTTAGCTAAAGAAAAAATGTTTTTTACAGTAACTTTTTTTTTATCATATAGAAGTATGAAATATGGTAGCATTGCCCTTTAGGTGCTCCAATGTTCTAATTATGATTATATATAATTGAGAGTTAAAATTAAGCTTAACAATATTTGTCTGTGGATAATTAAGAGAATATTATTCATATGTCAAAATTATAAAGAAGATTACTATGTTCAACTATATATTTTATCTTCTATTTTATTTTTAAATTGAAAAATTTAAATTAACTACATGTCAAGGAATTGAAATTAATATTATATCTAATTTTGTTTCTTTTGTTTTCAAAAGTTAATTAGAATAAAAAGAAGATTAATTTGATATTGGTCGTCAATTGTACTATTTCATTGAACTCATCATTTTAAATAAATTAATCTTAATCAAATTTAAAATGTATAACATGTCCTTAGTAAAAAATGAAAAATCAATATCACAAAATAGGATCATGGTCCTATTTTTATTTTTATTTTGACCGGACAAATCTAAATAAAATGATAATTATTTTTTTTGATTATTTTTTAATGGTGTTTCAACCTAACTTGATAATTCATTTTATACTTTGGTATCATTTGTTAATATGTAAAAAAAAATTGCGCCTCAAAGCAAATTAAGTTCTCTCATTTGTTTCAATTTGATTTATAAAAAAATATTTTTAAATTTTACTAACATGCCGCGCCAAGTACGGTTGAGTTCACTAGTTTTTGTATTTCTCATGAATGTACGAGCAATTAGTTTTTTTTTCTTGGTTATTCACTAATAAGTGCAACTATATTTGCTAAACATTGCATATTTGAAATAGGACATAAAGCTAACAGTCTGCATTGTGACCACTGATTCCGCTAAAGCTCCAAGATAACATCCTTCAATTTATTAACTTTATCAAAAGTTTCACAATTTTGTTCCTTTTATTTTAAATTTGAGGGTGGCTCAATGGAACAGGTGGCCTAAAGCCAAAATTTAGAAAAAATGAATTTCGTTTATTTTTTTTATATTTTATTGTCATAAATTCTAAAAAAAATCATTGTTATTGATTATAATTCAATAATTATTTTTTAATTGACTGTATAACGTTTCTTGTAATATTTTGTAAGACAATAATAAATATATATAAATTATTGTATGTTACACAACAACACAAATGTTTAACTATCTATTGTTGATTATCATTTTGAAAACTTTTTAATACATCAATTATTACATTAACTATCAAAATTATTCTAAAAGTGTTTTAGAATGTAAATTGTCTCATTGCATGTGCCAATTATAGTATAATTTTTTACTTATATAATATTTCGTAATACTTTTAATTATAAAAATCAATATGATAGTGATTTGTTACTTTTAGAAGACATTCAAAGTTAAGACAATTTTTTTTTTATATTTAATGATTTGATAATCTAATTAGTTTGAGCTTAGAATATTTAATAAAACATCTCAAAGAATTGAAGACAATCTAACAAAGCCAATATTGAAATATGATCGATTAAAATTGAAGTGAACCAGATAAATTAAGAAATAAAAAATAACTGTAAATTTAATTGTCTATGATTTCTTATTATAATTACATTAATAATAAAATTTTAAAAATTTGTGTATAATAAGATATTAGCAGCAAAATATTAAGAATTTTTTAATTAATATATACTCCCTCCGTCTAACAATAGTTGTCAACTAAACTACTTTGTCATGTCCTACACTAGTTGTCCACTTTAAGAAATCAATTGATATTTTTACACTTAGTTCCTAATTTACCTTTTTTTTTTTTTCATTATAATCATTTCTCTATCTCTATTGCATTTTTCAAGGCATTGATTATTATTCCCTCTATCCCTAATTACTTGTCCACTTTTGAATTGACACACCTATTAAGAAATCAATTAATGACATAGTGAGTTTACCATTTTACCCCTATTAATTATGAAGTGGATGAAAAGTTCTGCATTTTTTTAAGTAATTAGTCATTTAATTGAGAATATAATAGGTAAAAAAAAGCTATCCTTTTTTGATTTGTCAAAATGAACAAGTAATTAGGGACAACTATAAAAGGAAAAGTGGACAAGTAATTAGAGACATAGGGGTATATTTAAAGGATTACATAGTTAAATTATTTTTCTACTTATAGTTTCTCAAGAAATGTGCAAAATTAATAGTGGATAAATATTGTTGGACATAGATAATAATAACAATAAATACATAATTTTTTATGAGAAAATAACAGTTTTTAGTCCTTGTTTATTGCATAATTCCAATTTTAGTTCGTGTGCTATTTGACTATGTACATTTCATCTTCAATTATCTGGAGTATGCAGTTTTGGCCAAGTTATCTATTTAACAAAATTATTATTTAAAAATATATAAAATAAAATAAAGGGTTGGTGATTCTAAATGCTTAAAGAATTATGTATATAAAATTTAAATTATATTTATAATTTAAAAAAAAATATACAAGTATAATAATTATCTTAAATATATAAATTGATCCCATTTACTCCTATAGTTTATCTGTTTTTTATTCATTAACAACTCGTTCTTCCTCTAATTTTTAATGATTACTCATTAAGACCAATATAATTACATATGAAAGAATTTAGTAGGTGGACCTATTCCTTAAGGCTATCAATGGTGTCTTAATAATTTCCATTCTTTAAAAAAAAATTAACATTTAATTTTTTACTAAATTCATTTTTTTATACACATATTTTTTCAAAGTTTTAAAATCACCAATCCTTCAATTTATTTTATTTTATATATTTTTAAGTGATCATTCTGTTAAATAGTTGATTTTTGTTAACTTCAAGAATCAAAATAATTGAAGGTTAAATTTATAGTCAAATATAAAAAAGATTAAAATTGAAATTATATAATAATACAAACGATTAAAATCACAATTTTTTTTTTAAAATAATAATTCTACTAGGGTATTTCGTTTCTTCCAAGTGTGCAATTGGTTATTACGGCGCTTCTCACCATCAATAACATTTTACATCGCCTTCATCAGAGCTGCTTCTCTTTTAGGTATGCATCTCCTTCATCTTCTTTTGGTTCTTGGTTTAATCTTCGCCTCTTGGTCGATTTTATTTATTTTTTGTGCATCTTCTGTGTGTTTTTGTATTTGAGCGAACTGAATTTGTGGTTTTTTTTTTTGGGCCTAAAGCCACTGGTTGAGCCGCCGTTGAGTTTGATTCCATATATGAAAAAAACCTTTAACACTAGTTGCTTTGTCGGAATTTGCAATGAAGTAATCGGTGAGCTGGTGGTTCTATTTGGGCAGGTTTTAGGATAGAAACTATGTGTTGTAGTATGGTATTTGATATGTAATGAATGTCATAGTAGTATATTAAGATACTAAGGTATGAGGGATAAGGAATAACTAATGTCGTGATTAATTTTGGGATGAATTTATCTTATGTTTAGTTGGGATAAAATTGCGGGATAACTTATCCCAGATTGAGATTGAGGGTGGAAAACTAATCTATGTGTTGTACTAATATGGTATTTTCATCTGTAATGCATATCATAATAGTGTATATATATATAATGGTACCAAGGGCTGGTTCGGTATGAGGGATAAATAATGGAGTAACTAATCTGGCGATTAATTTTAGTATGAATTTATCTTTATGTTTGATTGGGATAAATTTGCGGGGCAACTTATCTGACATTGGGGGTGGAAAACTAAGCTAGGATAACTTGTCCGTAGTCATATTTTTATCTGACATTGAGGATGAAATAACAATCTGGTATTACTAATTCTGCGATAATTTATTCCGGGATATCTTGTTCCCCAATCAAATGTGTCCAAGGGCATTGACCGGACAAACATAATGGAATAGTCTAGCTGTAAATTTGGGCCTAGAGGCTGAAAAAGTTCTCTTTCCTGATTGTATATGTTTTCATAGTCTAAGGATTTTAAGGCACATTTGGTAAGCTTTTCAATGGGAGATATTTTTTGTAATTTGAATTGTTGAGTGTGGTTGGTTGAGAGAGTAACAGTTGGTTGATGGGTTCTTTTTGTTTTTGTGTGTCTACCAATGCAGTCTCGACCCTATACTGCAAATCGAGATTATAAAAGATGGTGCAGTACAACTTTAAGAAGATAACAGTGGTTCCTAATGGGAAGGACTTTGTCGATATCATTCTGTCTCGCACACAACGTCAAACTCCTACTGTTGTGCACAAAGGATATGCTATCTCTCGTATACGTCAATTTTACATGCGCAAAGTGAAATATACGCAGCAGAATTTCTATGACAAACTCTCCACCATTATTGATGAGTTCCCCAGGCTTGATGACATCCATCCTTTCTATGGGGACCTTCTTCATGTGCTCTACAACAAAGACCATTACAAGCTTGCCCTTGGCCAAATCAACACTGCTAGAAATTTGATTTCTAAAGTAGCTAAAGATTATGTGAAATTGTTGAAATATGGTGACTCACTCTATCGATGCAAGTCCCTGAAAGTTGCGGCTCTTGGGCGTATGTGCACTGTTATAAAGCGCATTGGCCCAAGTTTAGCTTATTTGGAGCAGATTAGGCAGCACATGGCAAGACTTCCCTCAATTGATCCCAATACTCGAACCATCTTGATTTGTGGGTATCCAAATGTTGGCAAGAGCTCATTCATTAACAAGATTACAAGAGCAGACGTGGATGTGCAGCCTTATGCCTTCACTACCAAGTCCTTGTTTGTCGGTCATACTGACTACAAATATCTGAGGTATCAGGTAATCGACACTCCAGGGATCTTGGATAGGCCATTTGAGGATCGTAATATCATTGAAATGTGCAGTATTACAGCTCTAGCACATCTGAGGGCGGCTGTGTTATTTTTCCTTGATATTTCTGGGTCTTGTGGCTATAGCATTGCACAACAGGCTGCTCTTTTTCACAGCATCAAATCACTTTTTTTGAACAAACCGTTGATGATCGTATGCAACAAAACGGACTTGCAGCCATTAGATGGGATTTCTGAGGAAGATAAGAAGTTAGTCACAGAGATGAAAGATGAAGCTATGAAGACAGTGATAGGTCAAGGTGGCGAGGCAACAGATGAAGCAGGTGTGCTGTTAACTATGAGCACTTTGACTGAAGATGGTGTAATTTCAGTAAAGAATGCAGCTTGTGAGAGGTTACTGAATCAAAGGGTGGAGTTGAAAATGAAGTCGAAAAAGTTGAATGACTGCTTGAACCGTTTCCATGTTGCTATGCCAAAACCGCGTGACCAGAAAGAGAGGCCACTATGCATACCTGAGGCAGTGTTGGAAGCCAGAGCGAAGCAGGCCGAGGCGGATGCCGAGAAACAGAAAAGGAAGCTTGAGAGAGATCTGGAGAATGAGAATGGAGGTGCTGGTGTTTATTCTGCGAGCTTGAGGAAGCACTATCTGTTAGCAAATGAAGAGTGGAAGGAAGATATAATGCCTGAAATTTTAGATGGGCACAATGTCTATGACTTTGTTGACCCTGATATCTTACAAAGGCTTGAAGAATTGGAGAGAGAAGAAGGTCTTCGTCAGGTAGAAGAAGGAGATGATGATTTTGAGATGGATGGTGCAGAGCTTACCCCTGAAGAAAAAGCAGCATTAGCTGAAATCCGGAAAAAGAAAAGTTTGCTCATTCAACAACATAGAATGAAGAAGAGCACCGCAGAGAGCCGACCCACTGTACCAAGAAAGTTTGATAAAGACAAGGAGTTCACTTCAAAAAGAATGGGAAGACAATTATCTGCTTTGGGATTAGATCCAACTCTAGCTATCAATCGAGCCCGAAGTAAATCAAGGGGTCGTAAGCGAGAGAGATCAGTTGATGGAGATGAGATTGGTAATGATGCAATGGATGTAGACGAGATTACTCCCAGCAAGAAGCAACGTAGATCTAGATCACTTTCCATGTCAAGATCAAGGTCAATGTCACGACCTCGAAATGAATTTGTTCCAGGGGAGGGCTTCAAGGACAAACCCCAGAAGGAAAAGGCTATAAAGATGTTTAAGAATTCTGCTAATAAGAGGAACAAGGATGCTCGACGGGGAGAGTCTGATAGAGTCATTCCTACTCTGAAACCAAAGCATCTCTTCTCTGGAAAGCGATCAAGTGGCAAAACTGACAGGCGATAGTCACCAGGTATATCTTACACACACCCTTTTAAGTTCCTCCCCTGATGTATTACAGGTCTTAGAATATGCTTTCTCTATAATGTTCTTGCCTTTTAAGAGAACTCTTATTTTGTTGTCTTCATAGATATGCTCTGTATACTTTCATCGAGCGTTCAATACTCGTGTTGGTGCTTATTTGGTTCCTTTCTCATATTTAGAGTGCAAGATTACAATTATTACCTTCTTTATCGGGTGACCATTGGAATTTGCTGATGTATCAAGATGCGTTTTGTTGCAAAAATTTGGGTGGCAAACGGACGGACATATGCAAAAAGAGAACCTTTGTTGGAATGCCAATTCACCTCAGCTTATTTTGGGCACTCTGTTGTGCAATTTTGGAACTTGCCATTTTATCCAAGTTTGTATTTTTCTTTAGCGATAATTTTGGAAGAATTTTAGTTTACCTTAACATAAGATATGAGGAACATGTCAAGACTCAACCTGTTGCAGTTTTGTCATGGCAACACAAGACTAAAGATTTCAAGTATTTAAATTTGTGTTTGAGATGCAGCTGTGTTTGGTGCCTTGTTCACTATTTGTTCATATGAAAATACCAGGTTTAATTAAGAGAAGTGTCATGAATAATGTGTCAAATATGGCCCAAAAAGTGATGACCCACTCCAATCCATCCAAAATTTTAAAGGTTTGAGCCTAACATAATTTCATATTGAACTAATTTTAGTTCTACCCAACATAATCCATTTGAATTGATCTTCAATTTTAACCCTTTTAAAGATCGTTTGGTAGAGTGCACATTAGAAATAATCTTAGCATAACTAAAATACAAATATTATTAATACACCATATTTAACACTATTTTTATACAGCCAATCAAATAATCTCTTGAAGATTTAGTTTTAATTTGAATTTATTGTTTGAGATTTACTTTGATTTTTTCTATGGTTAAGCGTTCGAGTCCCAAGTCGGGGCAAGGGTCGAGGCTTAGGTTTCTTGGGCTAAAATCAAGTCTCGAGTTAAGATTGGTTATCAGATCATAGTCGGATCCCAAATTTGGGGGTTTATGATGGCTCAATATAAATCACGTTCAACGAGTTTTTTTTACATCACTGTTTACCCATGTTTAATCTCACAAGTATTAATGTTGTACTTTTATTATGTTTTAATCATTGAATTTTGTATACAATTAAACACTACAAAGACAATAGTCTTTAATAACCACAACTAATAGATACTTAATATTAAAAATGGCAAGGTATTTCCACCTGTCCTATTCAGATAAAGACAACTCATAGGACTTAATTAAACAAAAAACAAGACTACAGGGACTCAATTCGTGATAAAAGAAAATGGTTAAATTCTTAAATTAAGCCAAGAGTTCCTATTTAACAACATTGGCTTTATTTTTATTTTTATTTATACACCAAAGTTGTTAGAAAAATATTCTTAATTATTCAGTATTTAAATTTTAATATAATAATTAAATAATTTAAATAAGCAATTAGATTCAAATATTTTAGTTCTAATACATATTTTAATATTTAATTATGCATTCAAATTCGACATACTGTGAGCAAAAAATTTCCTCCATAATTTCATTATTCTTGAAAAAAAACTCCTAAAATAATAATAATTAAAATCTTTGATTCTCAAATCACGTATTTTTCTCCTCCTAGGATTGAGAGAAATGGATAAATATGAGATAACAGAGTGAGATCTTTGTTTTCTGAAAAATAAAATAAAATTAGGATAATATGAGCCTGCAATGAGACATAATCTGCTCTTCTTCACTTTTACAAACGTAATGAAGCAGAAGCCGAAGTTGAACTTCACCTTTATATAAAGTCAAAAATGTAGCTAAATTGATAATTTTTTGGAGCAATCTACACTCAAATATTTTAATCTTTAATGAAAATAAATAATATCTAATATTGCAATTTTAAATTTTCAAATTTTTTGGCCAAATAACACATGTATGAAGAGACCCAAACAAGCAATTGTCCATTTTTCTTTATACGACAGCAGCTTGATGCCCACCACTACTACCTATTTTCGAAAAAATGACAAAAATAGTCCCTTCTATTTTTGGGCTACCATTTAAACTTTTGAGATAGTTTTAGCTTTTTATGTTTTATCAAATTTGAATAAGTTTTATTTTTATTAAATATTTTTTATTTGTCCACTATTTTTTTTTACTTATCACTTTTAACATATTAAGAAAAAATAATATTTTTGCCACGTTCTTCCTTAGCATTAATTAAATTCCCCAAACTACTTTTAAGGCCTAATATTAAGCATCAATTAATATGGGTAATGTGATAAAAGAATTATGTCAATCATTGTCTACCAGAGTGTGTTTGGTAAGGAGGAAGATATTTTTCTAAAAATGGATTTCAATTTTCTCATTGAAAAATATTTTATCTAGAAAAATAAGTTCTTTAAATATAAAAAAATGACTTTTCTAATGAAAGTAGCGAAAACAAGTTAGCTAATGTGCTTTTTTATGCTCATATTGTTATTTCATCCATCTCAATAATTGAGATAGACTTGATATAAAATTTAAGAAAAAAATGAATTTCTTGTAACTTGTGAGTTAAATTAACCCTTAAATATGATTTTTTAATAAGAAAGTAAATTATTTCTAATGATATAAAGATGACCTAACCTTTATAGTTTGTACCTCGAAGAGGTACCAATAAGATTCGTATACATTCTATTTTCGTTAGTTTCCACCTTATAACATTTTACGAAATTTATTGTTATTATCATATATATATATATATTATATTATTATATTAAAAGTGGGAAGCTCCAAACTACAAAGTTGGAACCATTTTACCCCTAAAACTAATAAAATGTTATAATAAAAAAATATTTAATTAATAAAATACTAAATAGTAATCATATCATACTATACTAAATACTAAAAGTGGGAAGGTGTTAAGTCAAAATTTGCTCATATAATTATTATTATTATTATTAATAATAGTAATAATAATAACAATAACAACAACAACAACAACAACAACAACAATAATAATAATAATACTTTATTAAAAGTAGGAAAACATAAGTTTAAAATAAAATAAGTACAAAAATGCACATTAAAATTAATCAACATTACTACCCCTAATCTAAATACTGATTCTATAATATTTTTGTACCAAATAATAAATTTACCATCTAATAAATGACAAATAATCAATTAAATGGGAAGTGACCACATACAACCAATTAATTACGTTTAGTGAGAATCTCAAAGGTTGGATTTTTTTTTTTTTTTGAAATGTTCATATTCATCTTATCTATTCAATTGATCTTTTCAATATTTATTTGTCTATTAAAGAAGAATTTCATAAGTCAAAAACGTATGCCTCCTCTTGCTATATATATTCCAGATCTATCCACATTTTTTATGGTTCATGTGTTTTTTATTTTTCAGATTATTAGATCCTCAATTATATTAAAAAATAATATTTTATTTTTTGTAGTCGATTTTTCTTTGATAGTTATTTAAATAGTATTTGACTGCCAAACTTTTTGGAAGCTATTTATTGTTGCAGCAATAAAAATTTAGATATATAACTGAGGTCGAACATGGGAGTGAGTTCCTGTAATCTTATAACAAGCTTCAAGAAAGTGAGTTCGTTGAAATTAAATTTTATTCTACATCAATATAATTGTAATTTTTTTTTTTGTGTATGGTATTTTATGATTTATATTTTCTCCTTATATTTGGTAATTCATAATATTTAAAGGCATAACTTTATATGCACGCGCCAAGTATTTGACATTATTCATTCTATACCTTAGAAATAAGCAATATATATATATATGATGCTAAATTTGTATGTATTTCCATCCCCCCCTCTCTCTCAAACAGTATTGCACGTGTAATACGATAGCCTCACAGTTGAAAGTTGAATTATAAAAATGCTCTATAAAAGTTAAGTGCATTTTGTTTTATTTAATTTTTTAAGATACATTTAAGGTATTAAAAAAAAGTTAAGTCACTAAATTGTTAACAATCTCTTTTTTTCTTCCGTCACATCATTACTCTTTTTTTGTTCTTCAATTACACATGCCAATATCGAAATCTTCAAAAAAAATTAGTCATAACTTCATCAAAAAAAGTGAAAGGACTCTTTCTTAAATTTTGAAAATACTATGTACAAACAGAAACATCATATACATTCACCCTCACAATTTCAATCCCAAGTCCAAATTCTTCATAGCTTGAATTCTATAGAAATAAGTATAATGTAAAGTTGTCACATATCAAGGCATTAACAATACAAGATCATTTTGTAATTTCAGTTAAAGCTTATCATGGGGTGAAAGAAGAAGAAAGAAAATAAGGATAGTGAATTCTATTGTAATTTTGATCTGAAGCTATCGCTACGTGAACTTTTGTGCAAATATAATTTTCTTCTTGTGTCCTTTCCCTTTTTGTATTGAAGTCTTTTAAATTTATATTAAAAATTAAAATACTAAGAGTTTTAATTTTAAAAAATGATTTAGGGGTAATTTTCCATAAACTTGGAAATTGAAAAATCTGAATGAATATAAGCACAAAGTGAGAAGTATCCATATATGTACGTAGTAAGAGAGGAAAAGGTAAATGAAAAATAGACAGTAAGATAAAAATAAAAAATAAAAATGATGATATATTTTGTTATTATAATATTTATATAAAATAATACCCCATAATGTTGTATATTATTATTCTTAAATTTAAAGCTAATATTCATATTATTAGATTAGGTGTTGTATAATCTTAATTGATTATACATATTTTAGTATTTCTTAGTTTTCAAACAAATAAGTAAAAATAAAACTAAAATATTAACATAAATGGTTGTGTTTGTATAGAGAAAACATCTACATATTTGGTAAAATATTTCTTAATCTAGAAGATTATATTTCGAATCTCTATTTTTTCTTTTGAATGCAAATGTAAGCTATACATATTAATCAATACAAGTTTTGACATATCTATAAAAATATATTATGCGATAAATAACTATCAACATAAAATTATGTTTGTATAAATTTTATAAAATAGTAGAAGACAAACGTGCAACGCACGTTTCCCATAACTAGTTGTTAATATAAAGAGGAGTACATTTTTTGAGATATAGAATGAACAAAGTAAAAGTGAGAGCGAGTGGAGTAGCCATACTTCGTCGGAAAAAAATATCGTATATGCAAGTAAAATGATACACGAAATGATTAAATAACATATTTTGGACACCCATAACACAATACATTATTGTAGCCCAGTGGTTTCACCTCCTTGAAATGAGATAGTGCTCGTGTGTTCGAAAGTTTTTATTATATTGTTTCTGGACATTCTTTGTGAAATTCGTGGCTCCCATTGCTCTTTTCTAAATTTTGGCTTTATATATTTTCAACTATACTGCAATACAAATATTGGCTTTACATTTCTCTTTCCTTTTCCTCTTTCCGCTCCATATATTTGCTGAAATTCAAGCATCAACCATGGAGAACAGTACTACAACAACAACAAAATGGAATTTCAAAGAGAACGAGAAATTGGTCACTGCATTGGGTCTCACTGTAACTCTGTAAGAAGTGTTCTTAACAATTTTACGTCTTGCATTGACCCTGCTGATACCAGGTTCGTTATCTCTCTCGGCCATGGCGATCCTTCTGATTTCCCCTGTTTTCGAACAACACCAATCGCCGAAGATGCTATTGCTGATGCCGTTCGTTCTGCTAAATTTATAGTTCCTGCCAGAAGGTAATATTTAGCTCGGAACAATGTTTATTTAATGTTGCAATTGATTTTGTAAAGATTTTGAAATCTGGTATCATGGATTTGTGAGTCTTCAGTTTTTTGTATCACTTGCATATTAGTGTTTCTCTTTTGGAAGTGTTTGGTTAAATGCGTGCCTTACTATATTCTTCTGGTAATCTTTGCTTAAATGTGAAATATTTTGCATGGAATACTCTTTGCTTTTTTTCTGGCATATGTATCAGATTTAAGTGTACTCATACGAGGCAGATTCAAAATTTTGACTTTATGGGTTTTGAATTCTAGAAAAGACAGCTTACTGGGTTCGGGATTCTTAATTTAAATACACGATTTGGCCAAAGTTAGCTTATTCTGCTGAAAATGCAACCAATGATCTAGGTCCACTCCTTAATCTACTCTAAGACGTTTGACCATGAAAATTGTGAGTATTTGAAAAGAAAAAAGTTTTTGTTTTCAAAGTGAAAAATGACTGAGTTGTATTTGGCCCATGAATACAAATCGGAGTTGTTTTCGAATTTTTGTGAGTATTTTGGAGTGAAAAAAGTGAATAACTTTTTGGTGTTTCTCCAATTCCGGAGTTTTAACAACCCAACATGTTTTCCTGAGTTCAACTTCTGAAAGAAGTACATAATTTCCATGTTGTTCCAATAAATGAGGGTGACTTCTGTTTATACAAGAACTTGAAACAATTATAGAGCTATTTTGAAACGAATATGTGGCTTCTTGATTATTGGGGACATCGTCATTCATGATCTTCAAATTCAGAATAATTCATTTAACTTTGTTCTCTGAGAAGGGCTGTAGCAGAAAACCTTTCTCAAGATCTCCCATACAAGTTGTCTTCTGATGATATTTACTTAACAAGTGGATGTGGTCAAGCAATTGAAGTAATTTTGAATGCTCTTGCACGTTCAAATGCAAATATTCTACTTCCAACTCCTGGATTCCCTTGTTATGAAGCGTGGGCTGGATTTACTCAGATAGAAATGCGTCACTTTAACCTTCTCCCAGAGAAGGAGTGGGAGGTGGACCTTAATGCAGTCGAGTCTTTGGCCGATGACAATACCGTTGCTATGGCCATTATTAATCCTGGGAATCCTTGTTGCAATGTTTACACAGAACAACACTTGAAGAAGGTATGTATGTGAACTTCCTAATTGTAATTGATATCCTAAGTTATTATGAATATAAAGAGGTGCTTTAATTTCCATCAGGTGGCAGAGATGGCAAGAAAGCTTGGAATTTTAGTTATTTCTCATGAAGTTTATGCTCATCTAACTTTTGGAAGTAACCATTTGTACCAGGTAAAAGACAACAAATTTCTTAGAAAGCTAATCAATCTCTGTCGAAAACAGTAGACATTTTCTTGCTCGAACAAATGTCTCTTTCTTGGAGGACTATGCTTTCAAATTGCTTTATTTTTTTCGACATCTTGGAATGTTTCATTGTTTCTCATATGCTTTTAGTCGTAAGAGCTTTTGTAACCACGGATCATAATGTTATTGATTCTTTTATTACGCGAAACAAGCCTTTAATTGCTTTTCAGAAAGTTCCTGAAGGACAAGCAGAAATCTTCTATATCTATAAGATCTGCCATACTAGTTATCATTTTTGGTGATATGTAGTTCAGTTCAACACGTAAAAACTGATCAGGTATAAACATGTCTGATTATCAATGCAACTGATGCAAGACAGAAATTCGTCAAATTTTATTAGATTCCATAGATTTAACCATGTTATATGAATGTGAAATTTGTGTACTTTCGTTTTGCTGCATTACTTTGCTGCAAGAAAGTAGACAGTCACTAAGCATAAGAATAACTCGAACTGTTGGGATGATATGTTGTATAGATATCTGATAATAACGCCTTGTGTAGGTGTTGCTGTGGGACTCAAGAATTGGCTCAGGATAACTTTTGCATGTGAGCCATCATATCTGGAATATGGCTTCCAAAGACTGAATGCTTTCTATCAAAGGCATGCCAAGAAACAGTAAGCTACTGTCTGAGAATTCGAACCAACCTTTGATATCTCTGCATTACAGAGTGGCAATTTGTGATCTTCAACTACTCGTTGGATCTCGTGTGTGGTGTACGTACACTAGCTCATACATAAGTTGGCTAGATTTTCAACAATTTCCTCGAGTCATCAGAGGAATGTTATATGTTATTTCCAAACTACTGCTAGTGAATATCCATAATGCACCATTACTAGTGAATGTGTTTGTAAGATAACCTTTAACTAGCTAAGCTAGAACAAGTGTTTGTGAAATGTGCAGATTGTTTAATTTCGTCCCTCAATTTGTGTGAGGTTGATTATTACTTTTTCATCAATCAACTATATTCCATTCACATAAATCTTGTGCAAATGCAAGTGATTAATTTAATGGACTGAGTTTTTTTACGCTCGAACTCTTAAAACTATGATTTACTTAATTATGTTTTTCATCATTACATTTTCCCTTGAAAATGTATGCTCATAAGTCATACATGTGTAGGATGTTTCACTACAACAATCTTCACTAAAAGCAGGGAGTGGCAAAATCAAGTCCAACCCGACCCAACCCATTTAGGTTTAGGTTGGTGATTGACTCGTTCATTTGTTAGCTCAATCAAATCTATTAAAAATTGGGTTGATATGTAACACAAATTGACTTTTGCGAAATCTTGTCAAAATATTTTTAAAAAACTTTTTATTTTATTTTATATGTTATATATAGTTATAATAAAGATTTTTTTTTTATTTAGCTACTAAAAACTTATAAAATACAGTAACAAATAAAACTATTAAAACTTAATAAAAATTGAACAGGTTGGGTAATGATCCATTACTAACTCGTTATCTAACCCGTTTTAGCCCAACCCATTTTGGCCTAAACAAATGTAGGTTGGGTTGGGGGTTGACCAATTTTAATCCGTCCAAATTTAACTCAACCCGCTCAATTGCCACCCCTACTAAAAGGGATGAGAGCTCAACTCTTATTACATGTGTGGAATAGGCATGAGAGTTATGCATCAACTAGAATTTGTGGAAGGGGATAAGATGACAATGGAACGGGCGGTTGTGGTGCAGGTTGAGTCCCGCCCTGCCCCACGATAGTAAATTTTTTAAATTTGAACCTTTCACGCAACAACCAACCCACATAAGAAGACAATGATGTGGGAAATGAGCGGACATTGAGAGAAAAAATGACACTTTGTTTATTTTATATTATTCATCTTTTAATATATTTAATTTTGGATGTATCATTGAAAAATAATAATCTTTGTGTTTAAATTTATGTGATATACTTTGAATTTCAAGATTCAAATAAGTCTATTTTTGATAGTAAATTTTTCATATATTTTTTTTAAATATTTTGAATGGTTAATTATTGTGACTTATAATACTTTTTACGTAGTTTACAAATATATAAATTTCATTTCAAATTTTTTGCGCAAATTTCTGATCAAAGTTAAATTGTTTGACTCTTAAAAAGCAAAATCTATTATATAAATTGAAACAGAAGAAATAAGTAATAACTATAATGTGTCATTAAAAAATAACGTGAAATTTCACGTATTTTGTTATATTATACACCTACTGATCAGATGAGAAAAAAGATAAAATATTATGTTTCGTAACAAATAAAATATTACTTAACTGACAAAGTCAAATACAAGTTCTCCACGTAAATACCACCACAAAAGTTTAATTTTGATTTGGAGGAAAAATATTAATATGGTGTTCTTACATTTCTGTCCAAATAATTGTGGCCATTTTTAGCATTTCTCGTTTGTTATTTTCTATCGTATTCGTGTACTTTTAATTATTATAATTTTTTTTTTAGAGCTAAATTATAAAAAATATAATATGATAAATAAAAGTGAAGGGAGTGATATTATTTGTCAGGTGCTTTCTTGTCTATAGTGCTGGACACATTTTTCAACCACTGCTTGTCATTTTTTCCCATCTCTTTTCTATATTTTGGCATCTATTTCTACTTCCATTGCTACTTGTACTCCATATCTGCAAATTCATAGCCAAAGCATGGAGATGGAGAACGGTACGACTACATCGAGGAGAACATGGAACTTTAAGGAGAATGAAAAATTGGCAAGTGTATCGGATCTCACTGTAAGAAGTGTTCTTAACAAGTTGAAGTGTTGCATTGACCCTGATGATACCAGACCCGTTATCCCTCTTGGCCATGGCGATCCTTCTGCTTTCCCCTGTTTTCGGACTACACCAATCGCCGAAGATGCTGTTTCTGATGCCGTTCGTTCTGCTAAGTTCAACTGTTATTCCTCCACCGTCGGCATCCTTCCTGCTAGACGGTACCATTTAGTGACATTTTTTACTCTAAATTTTACTCGAACAATATTGATTTCATGTTGCAATTGATTTGTAAAGAGTTTGAAATCTGATATCATCTTCAGTTTTTTCAGAATTTTTAGTTTTTGAGTTTTGGATTCTAAGTGCTCGTTTGGATTACCTTATTTTTAGTTGCCCTCTCCATTTTTAAACACTTTCTATAAGTCCATCCAAATAGGCCCTAAAAAAGATACCTTACTAGATCTAGACAAGTTACTTATACATACTAAGTAGATTTCTCTACACAAATATAGACTTTTGGCTGAAAGCGATGGCTTATGTTGAACCTGGAATTAATACTCTAGCTCTGCACCTGTGGTGGAGCCATCTTATGCTTTTTTCGGAAATTACACTGTTTAGCTATATTAACATTTTAGTTTTAGGTTTTTTTTTTTTAAGCATGTCAACTTTTTGGTATTTTGACATATCTAGTAAAATTTCTGGCTCCGCAATTGAGGGTGAAGTTAATGTTCTGACTCAACTTTTCTAAGTGCACCTTTATCTGGTCTAAAGTTCCAACAATTGAGGGTAACTTCTGTTTATACTTAACAGTATTTGGTAGGGCCTTTTTTGGTTCCTACTGTACAGTTAATGACTTAATTTTTTTTTTTTTAAGTTGAATTTTTGGAGCATCAGCTCTTTTAGTCTGTACAAAAAAGTCCCCAAACGAGGCCTAAACAATCAAATAAATGCTGCCTAATCTGATCCCTCCTTATCAGGCAATGGATCATTGATCCTAAGTGGTAGGTTTCCTATTTGTGCCTTCCTTCTTTCAGTTGAAGTAGGAAAAGGTTGTCCCGGAATGCTCGCATTTTTTCCGCCAGGATCTCTCCAACAACTCCAGATTCAGATTTTGTGTTGTCTTGTTTCTATTTCCTTTCTTGTTTATAACTGTGTCTGATTTGAGATCCTCCTTGTTCTGATTCTTAGTGATGGTATTTGTGCCTCGTCTGATTTCAAAATTCCTTTACATTCTGCTGAGAGATGCTGAAATAATTGAGCCTGGATTCTTCTATTTTGACTGCATGCTTCATTTGCCAGTTTGTCTGCTAATTGGTTTGCCTCCCTAAAAGCATGTTGTATTTGTGTTCTCGTTGCTTGAATTATTGCTTGTATCTCTTCTATCACCTCTGCATGTTGCCATGGAATCTTCCATTCTCCCCTTATCATTTTTGTAATTCCTAATGAATCTGTTTCCAATATCACCTCATCATATTTGTTTCTCCTACAGTACCTGAGTGCTTGTAATATCGCCATAATTTCTGCATCCATATTAGTTCTATATCCCATTCCATCCGCCTCTGCATACACCATATTTCCTTTGTAGTTCCTGATGCAGAAACTATATGCGCTATCCCCCGGGTTTCCTCTGCTAGCCCCATCCGTGTTGCATTTTAGCTTACCCATCCGGGGTTTTTCCCATTTCACAACATAATGATACAAATGAGGTCTGGCCCCCAAGGCCTAGCTCAAGTGGCAAAAGGTGGAGGATTTGTGGCTTAGGTCGCAGGTTCAAGCCCCACACCATGCAAAGCGAAGCCTGGTATTTAAGTGGAGAAGGGTAGAGGGGCGGGCCCATTATCCACCGAGTTTAGAAGGCTGTGATTGGTCCAAAGGGCGGGTCACAGATGGATTTCTCGGTTATCAAAAAAAAAAATGATACAAATGAGGTCTGTATCCCCTTAATCCATCCACAATTGCATCCCAGTCTTTAGGCACGCTTATCCAAGGATACCTTATTTTTATAAGCTGTATTACAGTGTTAAGACACTGTTGTTTAAGCTTATATAGATTAATATCCTTGTCATGTCTTCGTGCATTTCTTCTCTTCCACAACTCCCACAGTAGTATTGCTGGTATCGCTTGTAGGATGACCTTCAATTTTTGTGGTGTATTGACCTCCCACCACACTTGGATCATTTGCTTCATCCCTCCTTGTATTTGTATGCCTGC
This sequence comes from Solanum acaule, assembly GCA_036250505.1. Taxonomy (NCBI): domain Eukaryota; kingdom Viridiplantae; phylum Streptophyta; class Magnoliopsida; order Solanales; family Solanaceae; genus Solanum; species Solanum acaule. The sequence goes on along the minus strand of JAJOOR010014499.1, from coordinate 158 downwards.
ACAAGTAGCAAAGTGCCTCCATAGCTTTTGGGCTATGGGGGCCGTTAGAAAAAGATGAGGCATCGTTTCTTCCTCAAAGGACTCACAGCAGTGGCATCTAGAGGCAATATTTATTCTCATTCTTTTAAGATTGTCCTCCGTTGCAATTCGACCCTTCC
>JAJOOR010014498.1:0-14194 GCA_036250505.1 Solanum acaule | reverse complement strand
TGTTCGTATCAGACCAGCCACTTTTAATCTCTCAAAGAGTTGGGTTCGACTTTCAACCAAAGGAGTAAAGACTCGAGAAGGTCTCTTCAAAAACTCCTGACAAGAAAGATTATTTCGTGAAGGTGGAGATACTTGGCGATAACTTGGAGGATTTTGGTGAGCAGGTGTTGGTGTTGGGAAATTTAGGTATTGTGGAGTTTAGTAGCTGGGAGGGGTATTTGGGTAACTTGATAATGATATTTGGTAACTTGATTGAACATTTGGGTAATTTGGCAATGGAGCTTGGTAATTTGGATAATTTGGTGGTGAAGCTTGGTAGTTTGATTGGATGGGGTGACGATTTTGTGGAGCTAAATGGTAGGTTTTGGATGGTAAAGGCTTTCGAACATTGACACTAGCATGCCTCTTTGATTTTTGGCTTGATTCAAATGAGATAGATGAAACATCTTCCCTCTTCCTCCTTAATGGTCCCGATGATTCATCTTGAGGAGTCATTCGGATGATTTTTCCGGTCTTGAGACCGACTTCAATAGCTTCACCAATTTTGACTACCTCACTAAACTTTCCTCCTAAAATGAACAACATCCTATTGTAGTACTCTGGCTCTTGAATGCGCATGAAGACTTCAATAATCTCTTTCTCGGTCATGGGAGGCCTAACCCTTGCAGCCTCTCTTCTCCAACGGTAGGCATACTCTCGATAGCTTTCAGTAGAATTCTGTTTGATTCTCTCCAAAGAGTATCAATCAGGGATAAATTCTACATTATAACCAAACTTTTCGATGAAGTCTTTAGCCAAAGCGTTCCAGCTTGGCCACTGCTTGATTTCTTTAGAAATAAACCATTCCAAGGCTTCTCCTTTCAGGCTACAACTAAAGAGTCGCATTAGCAAAGCTTCATCTCTCCCTACTCCAATAAGTTGATCACAATAAGACCTCAAATGAGTAAAAGGATTCTCAACTCCACTATAAGTGTCAAATTTTGGTACTTTAAAACCTTCTGGAAGCTCCAAATGTGGATGACGACACAAATCTTCATAATTCACCCCACAATGTCTGGTGTGTATTGAAAGTTCTTCATTGCATCCATAACTTCCTCTGTGATGCTTTGCTCAGTCTTTCCCTTTATGACCTTCCATTCCTTCTCATTCTTCTCATAATGCTCGAGTTCAACATGTGTAGTAAATGGATGGTATGATTCTGGCGATATTGAAAGATGAAATGCGGTTTTTAGAGGTATGGGTTGAGTTGTAGGTGGGTTTTCGACAATTTGAGTAAGGGTTTGATGGACAAGAGGAAAATTCTTGAAAGTGTTGGTATTTGGATTTGGAGGAGTAGGTAACTTTTGGTGTGAAAAGCTAGAATGATGTGGGTTAGGGGTGGTTAAGTCGATGATGGGAGGTTTTGGAATGGTAGAGGGGGATGAAATGTTTGAAAAATCCTCAAGTGTTGGATCCGAAGTAGGAAAATGGAGTGGAGGTCTTCCGTTGTCTAGAGTAGGAGTGTTGGCAATGATAGCTAGATTCGTCAAATTTCGTGTCTTATCCATTTTCGCCCTCATTTCACCAATCTGTTGGAACAATTGTGCAATCAACTTGTTCTGTTCGACAATGATGGGGTCATTAACAGTAATTTCGTCAAATTTGTATTCTCAACATTTTCAACCACTTTTTCTTTGCCTTTTGACAAACATTGGTCGGAGAAGGAATCTTTGGGGTCTTTGGACCTTGTGAAGTACGGATGTTCAGCCATTTTTCTCAACACAGATCAATTTTGAGTACCTGACAAAGAAAAACAACTCAAAGGCAAATGTGTTAGTCTGTGTCGATGATAAATAATACAAAATATCACACACATTATTGTAAACACATAAAAGTTGCTTCATTTGAAGATAAACTAGCCCACATAAATAAATGACTAAATAGATGAAAATTTGACTATTTGATTTTTGAGCTTAATGGACCAGAATGTCGACTTGAGTCGGGACAAAGTCTATTGTATATTGTCATACTTTGCTTTTCGATTGAAATGTAACTCTAATTTCTTTGTAAGAGTTGGAAATATAGAATTTCTCAAAAATGGGGACCGAACCTTGAAAGACTGCCTACGTATCTCACAAAAGAAAATTCAGGTCCTACGTAGTTCAACCTTCCTTTTTGACTTGAATAAATCGACCTTTTATGAGATAGGAGAGTAAGAATTTGAAAGTGAAGTTCGAATTTATTGGGAAACTAAAGACTCCAAGAGTATTTGGACGCACTATTGATAGTGACTTGATATTTGTGCTTAGGGTTCTAAAAACAATTTGAAGAGGAGTAAGCTAGAATATTTCCAAAAGAAGCAGCATAATCACACAAGTAGTTAATCATATAGCACACAAACAAATATTGCGCGTTTTTAAACAGATATGTGACCCTTTTATGCCAAGGGTAGGCCTAAGGATTTGAGAGATGTATACGTCATTTGAAACATTCCATTACCCCAAATCCCAAATTTATACAAGTTTGAATAAACTGAATAGGGATACATAATAAGGGAAATGGGATACAAAATAATAAGTCTCACACATGGGTACAATCCTAAACTATGCTTCCATGAAAATACCTTCGTTCTTGAACTTTTTGTCGTCTCCGGGTGCCTACGCATTTGGATGGGCTAGTAGCTTGTAAAACTCACTTCTTCTTTTTTTTTCTTTTTTTTAAAACTAGAATAAGCTATAAAAGTCCCAACCCCAAGGAACAATGGTGTGTCAAACGACGTATACAACCTTCAAATTTAAACACATAAGTATGATCGTCCGTTTAGGTCGTAGACCGTTTTGGACTCAAGGTGGTCTCTCTAATGGGCCCAACACGCCTTGGGTGTTAGGTCATCTTAGTTCAATGCGCTAAAAAGGATTTGGTTTCGCTCTACGCTAGTTGACTAAGAGTTGGTTTTTTGAAAGACCGGGAACCCAAGTTGGACAAACTACGGGGTGAAGTATGATAAACGACGTTGGATGACCACAAGCCAACTATTCGTTTATCACTTCAAAAGAATTCAAAGGTGTTTTTTTTGAAGGAGAATCGTGGTAAGCCACGTAACCGCCTTTTTCCTAATGCAATCTATTTGCCGTTTGGCGGAATCGGGCGCCATGAATGCCACAGTTCAATATATAGGATAAATAAAACAAGTAGACAGTTAAAACACGTAGCTAAATAACTTAATCTTAAGGTTAGAACCATTCAAATCCCCAGCGGAAGTCGTCATTCTGTTTTATTTAGAAAATATATTTGGACTAGTTTAGAGTCGCCACTTAATTTTTAAGAAAAATCAAGAAAACTGATTTTCAATAGATTAAAACAGGGCATCAATTGAAAATACTTAGGGGGGTTCGGGGGTTCTTATTAATATTCTAGGAAGGTTTTTTAAGGCACCTAGAATATCCGCTAATGCGGTTATCCGACAATTAATTTACTCGGCTAAAATGATTTAACTTTAACTTAACTTGCAAAATTGAGTTGTTTTGTAATTACTATTTTAAAGGGGAAAAAGGGGAAATATTTAAATATTATCTAAGTGGACTATCTTACAAAATTGTTTGTTTAAGTCTTGTTAAGAGATGACCGGTTTAGTTACATTGTTAAAACGAAATGAGCGTCTCTCGGGGATTTGAACTTTTCGACCCTAAGATTAACGACAAATACTAATAAATAAGTAAACATAATAAAACAAAGAGGGAAAGAGGTCTGGGACCAAGTTTGGTTTTTCTGTCCGCCTGAACCAATACTTGGGCCTATTTTCGTTTTGGGCCATTTGTCCCACTTGAGTCACCCGCACCTGTCCTAGTCTAATATAAAGAAATATATTTTATCTTTGGGCCTTAGGCCCAATTCTTTCACCTGTCCTGAGAACTAACAGAATAATAATAATCGGAATGATAAGGGCTTAGGCCCAAAATAACAAAATACAAATTAAGATAAAGAGATGGGCTTTTGGGCCCCATTCTGCCATATATACAGCATATACACTTGGTGTATATTGTTGTATATCATTATGTATCAGCTATGGTCCCAATGCGTTGACTTTCGAAGACATGTTCAGCTTCCAAAATGACCTGTTCGCCGGTGTCTGGCATATTGATCTGATAAAGACGGACTTGAAAAGAAAGGATTTTGGGCCTTCATGGCCCAACTTGAAATGCAACTAGGAGAAGTAAGAGTCCAAGAGACTCAACCAGCAGGTTGTACCCAAATAAAATAGGGAAATGGAATTAGAATATATATATATATACACATTTATCTAGGTAAATGGAGAAGGAAATAAATAAATAAACATGTCTAGGACAAACTACCATAAACTAATACCAATTGAATTCAAAACTAGCAAATTTATTTTTTGATACTTGAGCAAAAATCAAGAAGGGAAGCAGCATACTTAGTTGCTAAGGCCGTGTATAACGCCCATTCATATTCCCAAATTAAGAACCAATTGATCAAAGGCATGTTTTCCAGGGAACTATGGACAACTAAGCCACTGAAGGGCCAAGCTAATTAATATCCAACCAATTAAAGGAAGGGAAAATATTTAAAAGAAGGAAAATATTCTATCGCAAGTAACCATTTAATTCAAATCAAAGCAATGTCTTCCATGACAATACGAGCTACTAATCCAAATTGAGGCGCAACATTTATGACAAGCCTATATCACAAATAAATAAAAAATGAGGTATTTGAAGAAAAATGACCTTAAAACCATAACATTTTATTATTTCCTAAAGAAAAGACTCAGAACTAACAATATTTAAAAATCAAACTTGAACAAAAAAAAGAAGAAAAAAAAAATAAATAATAATAATAAAGGGACCAGTGATAATTTCAGTAAACAAAGAATAACAATATTATACTCAACCACTTATGGAGTCATGCTGAAAATGACGTAAAATATGAACCAAATGAAACGGTAAGAGAGGAGATTCACTTGAAATTAAGAATTAACAGAAGGAATAAAATACACTTTGAATCCAAACAATGAACAAAACTCACTGGCAGGGAACAAATCACAGATGGCGGAAAATGTAGGGGGAAACAGGGCAAAAGGCTCTATGTTGAAAGGAAAACTTTCATGCCACAATATGACCATAACAAAAATGGAGAAAATCTCTATCTATAGGTATTGATGAGAGCTGGTCAATATAAACATGGAAAACGAGCATAAGAACATGGAGCAACCTCTTTGACATGGTCAAACTCAAAAGAGAAACACAAAATCATCATAACAAAGGGAGAGGAAATATCACGACGATATAAGCGAGTAAACATTAATACAAGTAAAACAACCACAAACTCGAGATGGACATAAACATAAAGATAGGCCAAACGAGCAGTAGAGCTATCTTGAAATCGAAACACACACTATTTACTTCAGAAAAATAAGATGAAAATTAAACCCATCACTTAGATCCAAATACATCATGTAAGAGCATCTCAAGGCCCACACTATTAACAACTCAAGTCCAACATCTATAGGAAATTAAATAAATAAAGGAGTTAAGAGTCGTATACCTTTTGGCGGGCAGCGACCAGAACCAACAAGCGGAGGAGCAACGACTTCCACCAATGACGGAACTACGACAAGCTCCGGCGAACGATGAACAAGCTAGAAACTCCTTCGTGCCTATTAATAAACTATGGTGTAAACTATATTTCTATTCCCCTTTCTATATATCTTTTGACTATTTTTCCCAAACCTTTTCAACTTTTTCGTTCAATTTTCCCCATTTTCGTCCAGCCTTTTTGCTCTGTTTTTCTTCTAAACTTTTCTCAATATTTCCTTGACACAAAATTTTTCAACTCCAAAAAAAATTCCCCCACACCAGTGGAAGAACATGGTATTTATGGTGAAAATTCGGGTTCAAATTGGGGGGGAAATGGATAAAAATTTCCATAGGGCCAGGGACCATTTCAAAATTTGAAATCCAAATCCTTTCACCATTTAGGGGATACAATTTTTCCTCCAAAAAACGTCTCATTCCGGAAGAGGAAAAAGGGGACAAGCGCGTGCTAGCTGCTCACACAGTCTATGCTGATGTACTTCCGTCATTTGGTTGTTGTGGTGTTTAACATTATGAAAGCTGGAATTGTTGTCGTTTACTGGGAATGGTACGTTGTCTTTGGGTTCCTCTTTGGAATAAAGGAAAAGGAGTATTGGAGTGGGCTGGGTCGGGTTGCTGTAGTTGTAATATGCTGATGGGGACAATTGAGGTGGGCTGGGAATTGGACTGGGCTGCTGAAACGCTGCTACTGAAAGAGGGCCCAAAATTTGGCATAAATTGATCTAAAAAGAAAAGAGGTTTAAGGTGGGGAGAGAAAATTGGTAAGATTTGTAATGGCCACATAAATTGCAATAATGGCCAAGGGAAATTAAGAAGTTAGCCGACTTGAGTTAATTTAGTGAATTCGACTAGAGTTTAAATAGGATGAATTAATATAATTAAACCACGAGCTTCTTGATCTTAATGAGATAAAATAATTAACTTAATTACAAACTAATAATTTAAAATATAAACCATTATATAATCAAAATTGATTAACCAAATATTTAATTAAAACAAAATCTTTTTGAGACTATTTTCAAATATTCATAAAATATACTAATTAATATATACATAATTATGTAAAACAAGTATATTATTCAAAAAATTGTAAAAATGACGAAATTACTTTAAGCTAACTTGAAAAATATTTTGAATTTTATAAAGTCAATTATTTCAACTCGTGTGGAATTTAAGAAGCTCGATGATCAATTTACATTGGGGGGGGGGGTCAAAATTGGGTGTCAACACCCTCCAGTTTGAAGGCTATTTAATTTGAGGGAATGTTGTAGTCATTAGCTTATAGTTGTCTTTGTAGATGGCATATTTGACTCTGCTGATGTTGGATTGTTTCCCTCCATATTTGCTAGCACATCTATTCTTCCATAGATTCCAACAAATGAATATTGGCGTGGCTTGTAGTAGGAACCTGTGTGCTACGTTATTGTGTTTGGCTGACCACCATTTCTTGATGAGTTGAGTGAGAGAGTTGTGTTATGTTATGATGCCAGCAGTTGAAGCAAAGCTTTTCCACACATAAGTAGCAAAAAGTCCATTGTTGAATGTGTGCTCTATGGTGTCCAGACCTGTCCTGTTCCAACAACAAAAACAATTTGCTGGCTCATTGCCAAAGCTAATTAGTTTTTTGTTAGTAGGAAGTTTACCACTTAAAGTTCTCCACAAAAGAAAAGAAATTTTAAATGGAATACTCTTATGCCATATGAATGTATTGAATGTTGTCTTGCTCCTTTTCTCCCTGATCTCATTCCATGCAGATGAACAAGTGAAATTTCCATCACTGTTAAGCTTCCAGATGGCCTGATCAGGGGTGTCCTGCTGCACATGGAGTTCTGTGGATAGTATGTTGGCGAGATAGTTGTTATGAGCATGTTGAATGAGCTTGTTCACATTCCATTGTCCCTCAACCCAGAACTCTGCTACACTTGTATTGTTGAGTCTGTTACTGCCAGTGGAGAATTGAGCCAGAGGTCCAACACCAAGCCAATTGTCCCACCAGAAGGAGCAATTGCCTGAGTTGAGCTTCCATTGAATGTGTTCCTCAATCTTATGTTTATTATGCATCAGGTGTTTCCAGATCAAGGACTCTCCTGTTTCCCATTTTTTACTAATATGATTGGATCTTTGACAATATTTGGCCTTCAAAAAGTCACCCCAAAGGGTTTGTTTGGATCTAAAGCACCACCACTGTTTGTATTGGAAAGCTATACAAACATCCTTAAGATTTCTCATACCAATACCTCCTTCATCATATGGAAAGCTTAGATTTTTCCAAGAGGCACTTTTTTTCTCATTCCTCCATCCCCAAAAAATGTCAGCCATGATGCATTGGACTTGTTTTAGGACAGTAAATAGGGGGAGTCACTGTTGATAGGAGATGAATAGGTAGAGATTGTAGCACATGCTTGACTAGAATTGCTCTACCACTATAGCTCAATAATTTTGTTTGCCAACCTGTAATTCTGCATAAAACTTTGTTACTAAGATCAAAAAAATAAATAATCCTTTGTCTGCCTACAAATAAAGGACAGCCAAGGTAACTGAGAGGACCCTCCATCTGCCTGAAGCCAGTGATTCTCTTGATCCTATCCCTGTTGCTCTTGAAGGCACTAGTATGGACCATGAAATGGCTTTTGTCAATATTAATAAGTTGTCCTGAGGTATCTTCATAAGTCTTCAAGGTTTGCATAATGAGCTTAAGAGTTTTCTGTCTTCCTAAGGTGAAGAGTATAATATCATCAGCAAAACTTAAGTGATTCACTTGGGGACCTCTTGGTTCCATGAAAAAACCATAATAATCTGGATTGTTGTGGAGCCTGTTCAGTGATCCGGACAGGACCTCAGCACCTAAAATAAATAGGGTCGGGGATAATGGGTCACCTTGTTTGAGACCTCTAGTGGAATGAAAGAAGCCATGTCTTTTCCTATTGATAATAATCGAGTACCAATTGTTAGCCATGATCCTTCAAACTATATCAATAAAGACCTCATCAAACCCCATTATTCTTAACACTAAACATATGTAGGACCAAGAGACTCTATCATATGTTTTAGCCATGTCTAATTTAATGATGACATTGCTCCCAATATTAGGTTTCTTAATCTGTTGTATGATTTCTTGTGCTAGCATAATGTTTTCTGATATACTTCTCCCTTTAACAAATCCAGATTGGTTGAGGGACACCAAACTAGGTAGAATAGGAACAAGTCTAGAGCTCACCAGTTTAGATATGATCTTGCTAGTGAAATTACTTAAACTGATGGGCCTGAATTTAGTTATTTTGTTGGGATTGTTCACCTTAGGCAAGAGGACAATGCAAGAATGAGAGAAGTACTTAGGAATCATTTGACCATAGAAAAAAGCTTGATTGACCAGGAGATCATGCTTGATAATATGCCAGCATGTTTGAAAAAAGTAACCATTCATCCCATCTGGTCCTGTTGCAGAGTTAGGATTCATAGAGAAGACCACTTCCTTCAATTCTTCCAGTGTTGGCATAGTAGTAAGACTATTGTTTTGTTCTTGGTTGACCAATCTGGGGATACAACTGATAGCATTTTCATTGATCAACCTGTCCTCTCCTGTAAAGATGTTTTGAAAATGAACACAGGCAGCCTCTGCAATGTTTCTATCTCCCTGTATCCACTCCCCATCTGTTCTGATAAGCTTATGAATAAATAGTCTTATTCTCCTTCCCCTTATCAAAGCATGGAAGTATTTTGTGTTAGCGTCCCCTTCTTTGAACCAGTGCAACTGATTTTTTTGCTTCAGAATGGAGTCCTCCATTTTCAAGAACTTAATGTACTCTGCATTAAGTTCATGAAGGATAGCCCTGTTATGATCAGTGTGTTCCTGAATGAGCTTCTCTTCAGCAGCTCTGACCTTCTCTTCATATTCTTTGACCTTGTTGAAAATATCACCAAATTCCCCCTTAGACCAATTGCTAAGAGTGTTGGACAACCTCTTCAATTTTTGATGAAACTTCCATATGTTGTTACCCTCCATAGGTCTATCCCAGCAAGCTTTGACAGTGTCTATGAAGTTAGGTTGGTCTGTCTAGCAGTTGAGGAATTTAAAGTACTTGATATGATCTTCTTCTCTAGCAACCATTTCCATCAATAATGGGCAATGGTCAGATCCAACAGAAGGTAAGTGAGTTATGGTAGTTTGTGGCATTTTCTCTAGCCAAGTATCATTGACTAAAGCCCTGTCCAACCTTTTCCAGATTCTATGAGATAGACCCCTCTTGTTGGACCAGGTAAACTTCTTCCTACTTAAGCCTAAGTCCATGAGACCACAAGCTTCAATCACAGCAATGAATTCTAAACTCTTCTTCATGTTGTAAGGTACTCCTCCCAGCTTTTCATCTATGGAAGTAATGACATTGTAGTCTCCAACTGAACACCAAGGCTTTGGGTTTCCAGTAGCATGGTGCAACATCCTATCCCATAGAGGTCTTCTGAGATGATCCTTACACTTGTCATACACAAAGGTGGTGGTGAATTGAGCTTGAAGTTCATTATGCCCAATGTCACAAGTAATTTGTTGCTCATCCTCCTCTACTACAACACTGTCAATGTCCATAATCCAAAACAACCAAATTTTGCCATTGCAGCTACTCACATCATGATCCATGGCTAATTGGTGTTTAAATGTTTGAATATGAATAGAATTTGAAAATGGTTCTAGGATAGCAATGATAGAGAGTTGGTGTATCTTCTTGAGCATTTTGAGTCTTTCAAGTACCCCTTAGGTGTTGATCCCTCTTACATTCCATATAATTGTACTAATCATTGAGATGATCTGGAAGTAAAAAATCTAGTGTTTGGTCTGCCAGTAGTGACAGTGTTGATGTCTTGGGTTTTTAATTGGAATTTATCATGATGTATCCCTCTGGGGGATAGTCCCTAATTTTTAGCCACCTGTTGAATCTCATCTTCAAGGCCTTTATCAGGATGGGGACTAAAAGCTCTAATTAGTAATTCACTTGTCTCATCATCCTCATCAGGGTCCTTGAGGGATTGATTATCCACATCAATTTCATCCTCTAAGTTGTCAAAAGCATATTCATCTATTATAGGACCTTTATTCATTTGACACATTTCAGCCCTTTTATCAGGAGGATCATTAGGAGGGGGGTTCATGTATTGGGCCTGTAGAGGAGTGATGTCCATGCCTTGTTGATCATCAACTATAATGAATTTCTTGTAGACTTCCCCATTCCTTTGTTGTTCCCTATGTTGATCACTATCCTGTTGCAAGTTCTGCCTCTTTTTGGCTGCTTCCCTTTTCTTTTTGCTAGGTTTGTTCTTGCTTTTGGGAGTGTTCTCATGGTTACTAGTACTTTCCTTGTCTCCCATATATTTTTCCATAACTCCTTTTTTTTGTTTACTTGTAGTTCTTACCACCTCTTGCTGTTTTCCCCTGTTATTTTGAGTTGTATCCTGGTTCTGCTCCCCTGCAGGTTCTTGTTGTTGTACCTGTTGCTGATTAGGACTATGTTGGTGGTCTATAGTGGTAGAAGGAGTTCTAGGGTCTGGACTATGGTCAAAGTATGTATCCTCATGCAGAACATGAGACAAACTCCCCCCTTTGGTTACCCCTTCCTGCATGTTAGTTTGTTTCTCCTGACATCCCCCATCCAACCCTCCTTGCACTTCAACAGCACCACCAAGATATGCAATATTGGGGTTTGTAGGGCTTGGGAGCATTGAGACAATACATGTACTCTTTTTTTGTACCTTGTGTCCTGTTTGCTTGGTCTGTGTTTTTTTTTTTTTTTGGTTATGATTTGCCTTAGACCTGCTTTGTGCTCCTTGTGGTGTTGTCCCTTCATTTTTGCTATGCTCCTGAATCACTTCAACTTGTTGTCCCTACATGTTAAAGTTAGTAAAAGAATTATAATTAGAAATATTCATTGTACCTATTTGTTGAGTTATGATCTGTGGTTGTTCCTCTGGCAGTTTGTTCTGTGGTAAGGTTGGTCTACACACTGTTTTCTGTACGCTCTCTTCCTGAGGTTTGTTGTTTCTTCTTCTGGACACTTGCCATTCTTTTTCCTTTTGCTGCTCAGGTTGGTGTTGATTGTTTCCTTCCTTTGTGTTTTGGTGTTGTTGCTTCTCTTGTTCCTTTATCTTAGTTTGCATGTGATCATTTCCTTGTTGCCCTTGTTCACCTTTATTCATGTTTTTCATTTCTGTTCCTAACTCTTTCCTTCTCTTAAAGTCCTCATCCCTTATTTTGATGTTACAATCACCTACCATGTGGCCTTGATGTTTGCATTAAGTAAGTAAGGGGGGATATTTTCGTATTCAATAGGTTGCCATCTCCCTATAGTGAGGTCCTCATCATCCAAACCAATCCACGCATGTCTAGGTCTAGTCTTTGTGAGGTCTACTTGGACTTTCACCTTGGCCATGCTAGCTCTAGTTCTTTTGATGGAAGTTGTATCTAAATATAAGACCTTGCCAAGTGACTCTAGTAAAGGAGTGATGAATTCTTTCTTGAAGCAGTGCCATGGTAATCCTGGCAGCAATACCCATATAGGAACTATGGGTGTTTCTTCTTCAGGTTTAAAGTTAGGAGTCCAGGCTTGTATTCTCATAAGTTTGCCCTTAATTGTCATCCTTTGTTGAGTCCATACAGTGTTATAGTCTAATTCATTCTCCAAATCAATAAACACATGCCTAGCATTATAGTGAGCAATATTGACCCCTCCATTTAGTTGAGTTTGGAGGATAAAACTTTTCCTGATGCGTTCTATTTTTTGCATGGTGGTACTAAATTTACCTATAAGAGTGTATTTACAGTCCACAGTCAATTTGTTCATAAAGTTGTCCATATCGTAAATCAAAGCAGGCTGGCCCTGTTTAGTAGTGTGTCTGGGAGGGACTAGCTCTATAGAGGTTGCCTGTGTGGCATGAATTTGCCTAAGTCTAGCAGCCAACATTTGTACCACTGTATAGGGGGCTGGTTCTGTATTCTGGTCCTGTTTGGTGTTTGGCTTCTCGTTAGAATTGTTTTGGTTTTGGGATTGATTGGGATAAATTGTTTGCTGAACCTTTTGATTGGAATTGGTAGGTCAATCAAAGTTGCTAGAAATTTTAGGGAATTCCTTATGGTATTCAGATTCCCCTCCCTAATTAGGTAGTTGAGGCTAACTTTTATTTTTCTCACTACTTTGATTTCGATCAACCTGCTGATGGGATGCATTGTCTCCCCTGTCCTGTTCTTGATTATTCAGCATTACAATTGTCTTTCCCTTTGCATTGATATTCACATGGTCATCACTACTACTCAGACTAACAGCATCACTACAAGTCTTAGAGCGAGAAGACTTACCTGCCTGACTGCCCTCTCCACTCTGATTTTTACTTTGTGAATTGGTCTTTATGGTATGTTGCTCCAGCAAATGATTGTGTTCAGCTTCATTAGTATAATTAATAGTCTTACCTGATCTTTGGTGTCCTCCATTGCTTGGTATTGTCTCCATTGGTTTAATTCCAAATGAGAAGTGTCATGAACTCTAAACTTCAATCACTTCCAAAGCTGTGGATTTTGTATTTTCAGGTTGATCATTTTGGTCTTGTCCCCTTTGTACATCTCTTTGCTTTGAGCTCATCTCTATTTTTTGTTGCTCCATTGATTGTTGTTCCTGTGTTTGACCATTAGGACCTGCATAATCTTGGGAGTATGTCCCCTGTTGTTCTGCCTTTGGTTTCTTCTAGCTCAGGGTGTGGATTGATTGTAGGAGTAATTAATCTTGCTTGAGTTTCCTCTCGATTGTGTTCTTGAGCTATATTGATGGATATGTTGGTGAGGTGGACCTCCTCGTCCTTAGAGTAATGTCCCCTAGACGCGCCACCTTCACTTTGCAATTTTCCGGCTGCTTGGTCCCCGAAATCCATGTCGCCGATGATTGGACCGTCCATTTTACTTTAGATTGCAGTGAGATGTACCTCTTCACTTGGTGAGTAAACCCCAGTGTTCAATTCGTCGTGAAATTTGTGGGAAGATGGACGAATTTCAAGGCGCAGGTCTGGCGATTTTTGGGTAAAATTTCCAGAAATCGCTTCATCAGATCTCTCAATTGGCGCAATGGAATCACTCGATTTTTTAGTATGTTGTAGCCTTTGATTAGTAGAATCATTCCCTCTAAACAGCTTTCCATGAATCATCTTCTCACGATCTGGGGAAATAATTTTTTGAATCCCGTACAGCTCCCCTTCAAAATTCGCGATATGCATCGCCTCATTGTTTCGCGGATTCGTGGAGCTGTAGGATGAATTAGATAATGTTTCTTGGTGGGTTTTGTTCGTCTCCTCAGAGCGCCTCAGATGGCTTTGGTTCAGCGGCTTGAAGAGGCTCACCGGCGGCTCACGCGCCATTCCAGCCAGCGAACTAGCCGTTGGAACTGTAGCGGTTGTGTAAAATTTTTTGACATTTTCGCTTAGAGAGGGAAATTAGAGAGAGAAAAAATTGAGAAATGGGAAAGCGATGGGGTTTAGGGTTTAAGGTTTAAGGTTTAGGGTTTTGGGTTTAGGGTTTAGGGTTTTGGGTTTAGGGTTTAGTGTTAGGGGTTAGGGGTTAGGGGTTAGGGGTTACG
>JAJOOR010014497.1:0-11731 GCA_036250505.1 Solanum acaule | reverse complement strand
CACGGATCACTCACGTACAGCAAATCACTTCTACATTTCTTCACCAAAAAACTCCGACCGGATGTCTTCGAAAACCGAGATGTTTTCACGAAGTGACCAGATGCCGATTCGCGCACTTGGAAATGCCGGGTCGATTGACATCCATTGCAGAAAAACATCAATTTTGCCATCGCCTGCCATCCGCCGCCAATTCTACCGCTCGGAGAGCCGTCAGTTAACGCCGTTATCATTTGCGGAGCCCGATACACGCATAGCTCTCTCCATAGAATCCTTCTCGCAACTGCACGGAGTTTCCTATTGACCGACGCCGTTTGACATAGTGTACGAATATCCCAATTCATTGACGCAAACACCAAGATAAGAATCCTCTCATTGTAAATCCCAGAATCTTCCGATTCCGACGACTCTCCGACTAGATTAACCCGCCGTCTTTGACTCCGATTGTCACTCATACTTACTTTTCCGACGAGAATGTGGTCAAGTAGTGTTTTGGGAACTTAAATAAACGGCTAAGAGTGGATAAATACCTGCCCATCATTGCAAAATACTTGGCTACGTGCTTCTCTTTCATTGGATGATAGGATATGATATTTCTTCGGGTCAATGTAATCGTATGGAAGCAAGCAAGCAAAGATCCATCGACACGTGTCCTTTATTAAATACATACTCCATCTTTTTTTAGTGGCTCGAAAATATCTTATGTAATACGTGGCAGGGCTATAAATATTTTGGAGTTTAATATATGTTTGTGACTCTTTCTACAAGTGATGTGCTTACAAGTGTTTCTTCAAACAACAACTAACACGTACATCATTTTGACTTGTTTACACTTATACTCTCATAAGTTTGTAATTTTGTAGGGAAGAAAGAGACAAATCGATATAGCATGATTGACTACTTTGGAAAAAAAAACGTTACTTTTGATATTTGTAGTTATTTTATATCATTAGAAAGATATTTTCATGTGCCAGATGGAAGTGGTTGATAAAAGTGTTTGATTTCACTTGTTTGTGAATTTATATTATAGTTACTATAGTATAGAATTATTGATTTAAGATGTATCTTCAGGTGTATGCGTACAATATTGTCTTGCCTTAAAAGTTACTCCATTCATTTCAAATTAATTGAATTTTAAAAATATTTTTCATTTTTCAAATTAACTTAATTGTTTAATTTTCTAGACTAATTTAAGTATGTTCTTCCAATTTTACTCTTCATTAGTTAGTACGGTACTATATTGCTTTTATCTCATGAGCTTCTTCTTATGACGTTCCTTCATGTTTGAGTATGGTTATATTCTCACAACTTTTGTTACCGAAGTTAGACATGAAACTTTATTCTTTAATTAGAGGGTGTTTGGATTGGCTTAAAAGTTGGTCAAACTTATTTTTAAGTCAGTTTTTTACAAATATAAAAAATAACGTAAAATAAGTCAAAAATGACTTAAAATAAGTTGAGAAGTGTTTGGCAAGGTCAATAATGACTTAAAATAAGTTTAAAATGACTTAAAATAAGTCAAAAACCAAAAGTAGGTCTCCCCTACTTTTTATTTTTTGACTTAAAAGTCATTTCAGTTTGACTTTTTATTTTTAACTTAAAAATTATTTTTTTAAGTCAATCCAAATGGGCCCTTAATCCTTTTTATCTCCATGTTCCATTGATACCATAATATGTGCAATAACAAGAATAACTAATGTTAGCAATTTACGATAATTCATTATTCTTCGCTACTATATATAAAAGTTAAAGTAATTGTTGTAGACAATTCTTTTTTGTTTATTAGCAAATTTCAATCTATCCAACATATGTTAGATAAGTATTTTTAATTTCAAACGATAAGCTTTTATTTAATCTTTTCATATGCTACAAAACTCGATTTATTCGTAGAAATTAATATGAATTAAAAGCGAGTTCCAATCCAACTTAATAATAATTATTTCTACTTTTCTTCAAAGTATAATAGAGTAACAAATTAAAAGTAGTTGACTAGTAAGAAGAGGGGGCGGGGGAAATTTTATGTTACAATTCTTTTAATATATATATTCAAATTTTTTATCTACTAATAAATACGAGTTATGTCCAGTTAAAAGACCAAGGCATTGACTATACTTATCTTGAAATGACATAGGACAATTATATAGATAGATAGCTTTTAATTAAATGTCGGATCCATTTTCGGGTCGCACCACAATTATCTGATGATGGAGTCCAGTCCTCCTTCATCTTTCGGTTTTCTTTGGGTGAGTTGCCAAGAATCTGCCCTACTCTTGGAAACTATTCATCTGTTTTTTTAACCCCATTGATGAGGTTGTTGTGACACATATCAAAATGGGTGCTTCTCCATCAGTCCCACAAAAATCAATCCACCGTCAAGGTTATGTTTTTACAGAATCATTTTCCTCTCTTTTCAACGTGTATTAGCATTCTCATTATATGTATGTATAAAATATCTGTTTCCAATTTGCAGGATAGCGATGTAGACCTCAGCATCTACAATGAAAAAGTGCTTCTTCTTCCAAATGGTTTACACTTCTCCTTTTTCCATTATTTTTTATATGCAAGTAATTTCCAAACTTTAAGCTTTATTATCTGTATCGGTTACTTATTGACCCCTCCATCACAAACACTTTTGGTTTATTGTGAATTATGTCCAACATTTTAAAATTTATTTTTTAGGAATTGCACTTCTATACAAATTATTGAGTTGGTCTATTACAATTTAGCTAAAGATTAGTTAAATTGACTTTCAATTAAATTAATCCTCAATAAGCGAAAAGTGTCACATCAATGTGTGTGTGTGGTGGGGGTATTATTGTTATGATATATTACCTCCTTAGACATATGGTGATGGTGTGCGTGTGTGTTGAAACAGTTCGTTCACAAACTCAAACTATACCCAATTGACTGAACTCTACGACAAATACAAGGAGGAAGGTGATCCTTTCGTTTTCTCTCAAAATTTGTTCCTCATATTTGTACAATTAGTTACTGACTATACATGATGACATATTCGTATGCTCATAATTTTTCTCTCAAGTTTGTACTCCCTTAACTATGTTTGTGACTCTGTACATACGACAATGTATATATTTTAATTGAAATTCAGGCTTTGAGGTCTTGGCCTTCCCCTGCAACCAATTCTTGAAGCAAGAGCCAGGGACAAGTGAGGAAGCACAACAATTTGCTTGCACTAGATTCAAGGCAGAATATCCCATTTTCCAAAAGGTAAGATGACATGTATGATAAATTTTGATAATCAAGGCATTTTCACCTAATGACATGGACTTAGTTATTGTTTGAATTGCGCTTATGCTCTTAGTGGTCGTTATGGGTGACAGAAGCGGCTCACAATCTTCCCTATTGGATGTTGAAAACGTAAACACATATAGAGCGCAGAAATCCACTAGAACATAATATATGTGAAAAAACATGAGACTAGAGGCAAAATCAGGACACTTGAAGAATATATGTTTGTCCCAAGATTTGTGGTGGAAAGGGGTTAGAGCTTAGATGTTATTGTGCATCCTTTTTGGACTGCTCGACCGTGTTATACATTTAGATAGTACAACTTATTGTGTGGCAAAAAAACAAAACAGGAAAAGCTAATTATGAAATCCTGTTGATTCTTGCTTGTGGTACATAATATATTAATGAGTTATTGATGAAGTTTAGTATGTCTTTTAATCCGTGATGGAGGGGGTTGGAGATTAGATTTTATTAAAAGGCCTGCTCTACCGTGTTATACATTTAGATAGTTACAACTTATTGTGTGTGGCAATAGATCAAAACAGGAAAAGCTGATTTAGTAATTCTGAGTCCTGCTGATTCTTGCTTGTGGTAGATGATGTATTATTGAGCTATTGAACGCAGGATCCTATTTATGTGGTTTCACTTATTGATGTAATTCCTAATTCTTATCATGTATAGAAATAAAATTTGCATTGTATCTTGGGGGATTTCCCAAGTAATATTTGGGGGAAAATTTGGCAAAAAGGGTATCCGCTGTCGGTCTTGTATATCAAGATTTTGAAGAGTCTATCTGCAGCTGGTTATTGAGAATATCTTTTATCGTTTTGTTGCAACTCTGTTGACCTAATAACAAACTTGAAAGTCAAACTAGGTGCGAGTTAATGGTCCGGATGCAGCACCAGTTTACCAATTCCTTATTCAAGCAAAAGTGGTTTTCTCGGTTCCAGCATCAAATGGAATTTCACCAAGTTTCTGATTGATAAGGAAGGAAAAGTTATCAAGCGTTATGGCTCCTCTACTGCACCATTGGCAATTGAGGTTGGCCTCTCTTTCTCTCTCTAGAGTCTCGGGGCAGCAACTCAGTAACACAGAAGTAAATATTGTTGCGAAAATAATAAAATAGGGCAACTTGCTGCACTAAGCTCCTGCCATGTGCGGGCTCCAGGGAAGGACTGCACCACAAGGGTCTATTGTAGACCACCTTAATTACTCTCTTCTTATTTTTTTGATAAGCAAGATCTCCACAATTCTTGTACTAATGGAAAACTTATAGATTTTCTGAAATATAATTTTTGCTAATGACTCCAAATCAAGTTGCAAAGTCAGTGCCCTTTATGAGATTCATGTACGTACAGAGGTGGTTTTCCCTGGATTAACTTGCAGGCTGATATCCAAAACGCACTAGGGAAGGTGTGAGAGGCTATATCAAGCTGTTCAGTTACATAAATAAAAAGAGGATGGATGGAGATTTTTTGCATATTCTGCTTGTACATATATAGTGTTATCCCTATCTCCTCAATGTAATTTATATTGAATGCATACAATATATGGTCTCTGTTCATGGTGTAAATTGTTGATTCTTGGGCACATTTTGCAGCTAATATTGATTAAGATTGTTGCTTGAAGTAACAGAGTAACTTAAAATATTCAAATGATGACATACAATACTTATATAACCACCAGACGTAATACAATGAGTCATACTACGTACATTTAAACTTTTAGGAGGTAAAGGGCCATATCCCCTCCTAAAAATCTTTACTTATTGTAAATAAAGTAGGTAATTAATATATAGGAGTCCGGCAAACTCCATGCCACATGTATGGCGTTTTAATTAAAGGTAATCAATCGGTACTTATGGAGAGTGTGGTGACTTCTGATGATCATTTTCTTGGTACCTAGCGGAGGAACCACAGGTGAAAGTTACACTGCAAGTTGCATGAGCCAAAGTAGTATACTGATGGATTGGCCTAGCAAGGAAAGTAGGCAAATGAGCCAATAGAGAACAGACACATTCGCTATCGACAGCTTTCATCCACCTACAGCATTCCTCTTCTGCTGGAGTTTGTGTATACCCAAGACTTGCAGCAGGTGCGGGTGGTGCTGGAGAGAACGTGGGTACTAGGCCAGGTGCGGGTGCAGGACCAGGTGCTGGAGAGAACGTGGGTACTGGGCGAGGTGCAGGTGCAGGTCCTGGTGGAGGCAAAGGAGTAAGTGGCAAAAATTGACATGCATTGTTCACAAGTGAAAATTGAGAGAGACAAAGTGGACGAGGGACAGCAGGGCCGGGCCAAGTTGCAAATTGGCTATTTGATCCTCCTACGTAAATTATAGTAATTAGGAGTAACAAAGTTGAAACTTTTCCTTGGATCATCTTCATTTTTGCTTGATATTTTACTAATAGCGATGATATACATATTCAGCATTCGTCCAATGTTAAGTCTTATATACTCGTAATGAAAACAAAAGTTGCATGCATAATCTTTATATGTTACGTTTTCATAGTTAGGTATATTATTATTTTTATCTGAGTAATTAAAGAAGACAAAAGGGGGTGAGGACGAGTCTTTCTTTTTATGTTAACAACGCTTCTTTAATTATCTGACGATAGCTTGGATCGGCATAATTAATTAGTAAACAAACCTTGTTAAAAATGAAAATGCTTAAAATTGAATTTCTCTTTGCTCGTAAAATTCAATCACATTTGTGATTTGACTAGTATAACAATATGGTTTAAGGGTTTTTAAGTTAGGTTCACATGTCAATATATAGTAGAGCCATATTAAATTCGTCATAATATTTCATTTAAACAATTAAATAAATCTTGTTTCAATTAAGCACCTTGCTTTGACTTATTAGTCGTTATTACACAATACTTTTTTTTTGTTAAATCAAAGCTTATAGGATGGTGGTGCCACAGACAATAATTCTCTCTCAATATCTGTCCCATCAGTACTACAATAACCCATTGAGCTCTTATTATTATTATAATTTTGACACAAGAATTTAGTCACAATTTTCTTGCTTTGTCCCATTACCATATTCTTCCATATTTCCTCTTCCTCCCGTTTTCCTCGTTTTTTCAACATAACTTGTGTTGCATCCAGTCGATGTACATTCCATCCCTTGACATTTATCAAACGATTTATTTTCTCCAACTGTTGGCTTGCTAATTTACAGTTGTTGATCTTAACTTCGTTAATGGCTTCTTCAAGTAGCTCAACACGTGTCTCCTCGTCGACGGACTTTGATAATTCTGCTCGAAAATAACGATCAAATTCTGGAACACCAATGGCTTTTCTAATACCTTTGGAGTAATCTGAATTTGTAGGATTGAACATAGTCCGTACCTCGTTCACCATTCCTTTATCCACCATTTTGTCCACTCGTTCGGACAACAAAGAATTTAGTATGTGCATGGACACATCGACCCAAAGGAAACAAAAGTCGTATCTGTTGAAAATATAATTAAATAAATATCTTGTTAGAAGAATTTAACCATCTAGTGACATTGTTATAATATGATTCCGTACTTCATGCAATGGGTTGTATTAAAAGAACAATTAAATGTTTTGTGATACTAATAAAAGAGAATATATATTGGCCCCATTTAGGTCACTCTCGAAAATTTGAAGATTTAAATTAAACAGTGAATTCCCCTGGATATTTGTGTGAATACCTTTAAATTTGTCCCTTTTAAAAACATATTTTAAGGGCAAAGAAGGAGAATATATAATACTAGATTTTGCGTTTAAATGAAAACTATATCGTTGGTAGATTATTATTTTTTTCCAGACAAATTAAGCCCACTAGACTAATGGGGGACATGATAATTTAAAGTGTGGCCTCAAAAGTCCATTCGTAGTACAAGTGCCATATGCTCTCTAAATATTTTGAATGGGAATTAATATCACACAATTCAACAGTACCTTGTACATAACTTGTAGGTTTTATCATAAACGAGTGCCTCGATGAGCGAATTGGATCCTCCGACGATGATCGGGAGCTTTTCACGGCCACGTATGGAGTTGATAGCAAATGAAGCCATGTTACAGAAGCTCTTGGCTGTGAACTCCTTATAAGGATCAATAACACCCATAAGATGGTGAGGTATCGAACAACCTTCTTTTTCAGTAATTTTGTTTGTAGCAATGTCAAGTCCTTTGTATACTTGTATTTTATCAAAGTTGATTATTTCTCCCTTGAAATGAGTGGCTAGGTCGATTGAGAGTCTTGATTTTCCGGCGCTGGTGGCTCCCATCACCACCACAACCTTATGATCCATTTGCGGTGGTTGCCCAATGTGTAACAATGGACACATTTGGTTGCACATTATTGTTGATATTTTCATTGTATAGAGTACAGCGTAAATTGTAAGAAAGTTACTCTTTTAATTTAGATGTTTGTAGATATATTTCAACTAGATATACCATGCATGGATGATGGATCTACTTAGCTTGTTTTCTGCAGCCAATATGTTGAGTATTTATATATGGTGGAGTATCATAGACCATGCATTTCCATCAAATATTCTTATAGTACTGCATTGAAGTATAAGATGTATGCACTAATTCAAATAAAAAACAAAACACCGATTCTAGATTTTAAATTTATGAATTAGTATAAATTTCTGATTTACAGTTGTAATTTCTGAAGTTTATTAATATGATTAAATATTCAATGGATCTTCAATAAATAATCTTAGGTTTTGAGAAATGTTTTGTCGAATAAATAAATTAATATTGAGAGTAAAATAATATTTTTTATATTTTTGACATATTAAAAATGACAAGTAAAAGTGAATCGAAAGAGTAGTAGTAAATTTAACATGTTATAAGGGGTAAGTATTTACTATTCTTTTCTCAATTTACCAATCAATACTAATTATGAGCGCGTAAAAGTTATTCTCTCCGTCCAATAATAGTTTTCCGCACTATATTATTTTGGAATGTCCAATAATAATTGTCCACTTTATGAAATCAATGGATAATTTTATACTTAGTTCCTAATTTACTCTTTCTTATTAATTATAGTCATTTCCTTATTATATTTTTTCAAGATATTGTATTTATTTTATTAAAAGGATAATATAGTAAAATTAACCTTATATTTATAGATTCCTAAGAAGTATATAAAGTTAATAATGGAGACAGAAACACGCCTCTAAACAACTGTATTTTTGCAGTGGTCAAAATACTAAATGGGGAATTGTCCAATAAGAATAAATACCTTAGGAACAAAATGAGATATGATCATAAATAGTTAGTGCTAATGGAAGTCGAATAATCCTTAATTGTTTTTTTTTTCAACCTTAATAAAGTTGACCGAATTAATTTATCCATGACCACGGGAAACACAAAAAAGTATAGATGCGGACGGTGACATTTTAATATTCAAAACTTATTCTGATTTTAAAAAATATTCAAATCTTAGCTAATTAAAAGCAATATTTTCACATCTGATTTATTTATCCAAGTGGGAGGTTGATTACTTAAAATAGGATTTCACTCCATAGCCTTTTACATTTATACTTAATGAATAATATAATAACAGTGAGTGGCCTGAAAAATCAAATTTCCTAATTTCTTGTGTTAATGATATAGATGCATTACAAACCGATCTAATTTTAATCACATCTAGTATTTCGAATATCTATACTTTAATTAATTAGATTAATTTAAATTTGTGTTAGATAAATTTATTATGAATTGGAATAATGTTCGATTCTTTTATATTAATGAAAAATAAAGGTTATATTTTTTATACTTTTATTTTTCCGAACATACACGTGACTTTTGTGTATAGGCGGTACCATTTTTATTTTATTTTTAAAAACACCAAATTCGCCCAAATTTTAAGTTTCTCTTCTTCTCTCTCTTTTTTTCGCATCGTTTTAAAATAATTTGCTTTTGCTTTTGCTTTTGCGTCCGATGCTAGCATACTACTGTTTCGGTAGAGATCCATTCTATCTTGAAAGGAAATAATATTGAACTTGCAGTACGAGATAAAGTTTTATTTTATATTAATACTTTCTGTAACACCAAAACCTTCATGATTTTCTATTTTCATTTTGGAGACTAAAATTCTTGTAATTTTCCACTCCGATTTGTCACTTGATTTAAAAATATAAAAACATCATCATTTTATTAAATCTGATTAAACATACAGAAAACTGAACAAACGGTGCATACATATGATCATACTAACTAAAAATATTATCTAACTCGAATTCAAAAAATAATTAAAGATAAAACAACCTCAACTATTTACCATACATTTAATTTCTTGATGGTAATTAATACAAGCACAAGTAGATCTAATATTAGAGTCCGGAGTCAAAAGGGCAATTTTTTTCCTTCAAAAAATTAAAACGGCACATCAAAAAAAATTTTAACCAAAAGGGCAAAATCGCTCCTTCTTCTGACAAAAGTTGACGCCGTTACGTTAAAAGAAATAGCAGCGATTTCTCAAATAAAAATCGTTGCCTTAGCAGCAATTTTCTAAAAAAAATATTTTTTTTTCTTCAAAATCGCTGCTCCAGCAGTATTTTTGTAAAAGAAAAAAATTATTTTCAATAAAAATAAAATCGTGCAGAGTTTTAATAAAAAAAAAGAAAAAATTTGAAGTTAAATCGCTGCTTGGCAGGAATTTTTTTTGATGTGTTTAATCTTGCCCTTTTTGAAGTTTTTTTTTTTTTTAATTCAATTATTCTTTTATTATTATTTATGATATATAATTCAATTTTCCTCATGCTTCAACAATTTTATTGAGTATACTGTCCGTGTTGTTTATCATTTTTATATTTTATTTTTCTATAATGTAATTAAAGACGAGGATTTCCATTTAGTGATAGAATATATTTGTCTTGAATAATAGTATTATTAATAATTAACAATAGGCATGAAAATAAGAGTAATTTCCCTGGATAGTCACCCATGTTTGGGAAATTACTTAGGAATATCATTTATGTTTGTTTTAGGACCACAATATCACCCAACTTTATCTCTTTTCCTCAAAATATACTTGACACAAAATTTTTTTTTATCTCTCTCCTAATAAAATGTCATGTCACATTATTCCTTTTTTATTATTAACATTTTTTTTAATTCCTTTTTTATTATTAACATTTTTTTTAATTCTTTAAAAATATTATATCCTTTGTAGTTTGACAATATGGTTTACCTTATTACTCTAATGAATTAAAATATCAACAAAAAGAGAGTCAAAAGTCAAAAGGGTCATTTTTTTCCTTCAAAAAACAGAAACAGCACATCAAAAAAAAATTTAACCAAAAGGGCAAAATCGCTTCTGACGAAGAGATTTTCTTTTGACAAAAATTGACACCGTTCCGTTAAAAGAAATAAAAATCGCCGCCTTAGCAGCGATTTTCTCAAAAAAAAAAATCATTATTTCTTTAAAATTGTTGCTATAGCAGCGTTTTTATATAAAAAAAAATTAAAAGTGAAATCGCTGTTATAGCAGCGATTTTTTGTTAAGGAATTAAAAAATAAAAAATAAAAAACAAGTTTTAAATTACATAAATTTTCGGCGGCAGCCATTTAAAAAAAAAACAAGTTTTTTAAAGAAAAAATCGCTGCCGAGGCAGCGGTTTTCAGTTTTAATTTTTTTAAAAATTTTTAGTTTAAATCGCTAAAAGGGTAATGATTTTTTTAAAAAAAGCTTTTTATGAAAATCGCTGGCTTCAGTTTTTATTTTTATTTTATTTTTATTAAATTCTCTGCAAGGGTAGGATTTTTTAAAAAAAAATAAAATAATTTCTTAAACAAAATCGCTGCAGGTAGCGCAGTGGAAGCAGCAATCCCTATTTCGCGTAGCCCTTTATTGGGAAAAGTGAATCAGAATACGCGGGTTGACAATAATTTAACTTCAAAACTTTTTTTTTAATTTCTTAAACAAAATTGCTGCGATTTTACTTTTAATTTTTTTTTTATATTTGGTTTAAAAAAAAATTGATGTGCCGTTTTTGTTTTTTAAAGAAAAAAAGTTGTCCTTTTGGCTCCGGACTCAACAAAAGGTGTCATTGCCTATTAGTGCCCATATAAAAACATTATCTCGCTTGAAAAACTGGAGGAAGCAACATATTTTCTTGAAGAATCGGAGGAGCTGATATTTGGATTTGCCGCCTAATCCCCCAGAACTAGGGTAGAATTTTTTGGGCTATGTAATTTTTTTTTACTAGGTAATATAGGTTGTCTAAATTTTTTTACGAAAATGTTAATAATAAAAAAAGAATAATGTGACATGGCATCCTATTAGGAGAGAGATAATGTTTTTTTTGTGTAAGTATATTTTGAGGAAAAGAGGTAAAGTTGGGTGATATTGTGGTCCTAAAACAAACATAAGTGATATTCCTAGGTAATTTTCCAAACATGAGTGACTATCTAGGGAAATTACTCTGAAAATAATAGCACATTTTTATTGTATATATATATATATATATATATATATATATATATATATA
>JAJOOR010014496.1:0-19901 GCA_036250505.1 Solanum acaule | reverse complement strand
TTTATGTATAAAATAAAATTTTAAAATTACATATATAATGTCGGGTTGGTTTGGTCTCGGGTTGGTTTTTTTTAGTTAAAACCAAATCAACCCAAATATAGTCGGGTTTTTTTTCGATTTGACTTGATTTGCGGTTTGGTTCGGTTTTCGGTTCGATTTTGTACACCCTTACCCTTCACCATTCCATTTAAGAGGTCCTGAAATACACAAAACTCAGGGAAAAATTTCACAGAATAATTCAGTTGTCTTGTTAATTGAGACACTGATAACAGATCAAACTTAAATTGAGGAACCACCAGCACATTGTGTAAAACATCACCAGTTGATAACTTGTAGTCACCAATTTGATTTACTGAAGATGTTTGACCATTAGGCAAATTAACTTGTCTATCTATATTCTTACTGGATGCTTCAATTAGATTAGTAACCTTGGAAGTCATATGACATGTTGCCCCTGAATCAATTATCCATGATGTACTAGTAATTGGCAGTTTAACACGCTCCTTTCTACTAATATAATTTACTGACAATGCAGTAGCATAAGTAGTACCTGCAGTGTTTGCCATGTACTCCATTGTGTTCTGATTAGGCTGAGGATTTGAATGTCCTGTCATCTGAGAATTATCAGCTCTACCAGAGTTGCTGCTACTTGATCCTTGACCTGAATGAATCATACCATGACCTGCATGTAATGGTTCAAAATCATCCCTAAATTCTCTATCCATGTAAGCATGATTTGCTGCTCCTCTTCCAGTATTCATTATTCTTGAGTTTGGACCAGATTTCTTCTTGAACTTCCAGTCAGCAGGATAACCAATGAGCTTAAAACATATATCCTTAGTGTGACCATGTAGTTTGCAATAGTCACATACTATGTGCCAATTTTTCTTCTGTCTAGGATTGTTATAGTTACTATTTCCAGCATTTGCATAATCGTAGTTACCATTTCCAGCATTTGTGTAACCTCCTCTTCCAGCATACAAAGCTAGAGATTCTTAGAAGGACAACCAATTTTCCCTTTGCTAGAATGCATCATTGGATCATTTCCCTTTCCTGCATATAGAGCCATAGATTCATACATGTCTCTACCAATTCTGGAATCAGCTGTCATATGCTGACTTTCATCAGATGTTATCATGGCATAAGCCCTGCTCACACTAGGTAGTGGATTCATCATTAAAAATTGACTCCTCGCATGACTGCACACCTCATTCAGACCCATCAAAAAAGCAAACAATCGCAGGAATTACAGATGATCAACATATACTTTCGACTTATTACAACTACAAGCAGGAGGTGGAACTAGTGCATCAAACTCATCCCACAGAAATCGCAATTTAGTAAAATATCCTGAAACTGTCAAATTACCTTGATTAATTGTGCAGATCTCACGATGAAGCTGATAGCTTCTAGATCCATCAACCTTGTTGAAACGCTCATTCAGATCTTCCCAAACCATTATTGCATCTGATGCATATACGATTCCACTCAATAATTCCTTTGATACAGTGTTCATAATCCATGCCAATACGAATGCGTTGCATTTCTCCCATTGCTCCTCCAATTCAGGTTTGTAATCAGATTTGCGACAAGTTCCAAGTACGAATACCAGTTTGCTCTTTGCACGAAGGTTAATCATTAACGATCTACTCCATAATGAGTAATTTTCACTCCATGTGAGCTGTACTGATGTCAATACACTGCCCGGAGTATCGGAAGGATGAAGATATAATGGATGATTTCTATTCTTCTCAATTCCATCAAAAGTATCAGCTGAAACTCCTGAAACTGCAGCTACTACATTTTCCTATGTCGTCAATGTCATCTTCTTCGAGCTCAATCAATGGATGCTTCGAAGTTTTCCGATCGAACCAATTGTGAATCTGAATCTCGTGGATTCACTGCTCTGATACCATGTAGAATTTAGTGAAAGAATTTATTTGGGGAAATTTTCATCTCTATTATTCTGTTAGATCAAAATGAGAATAGAAGTCATGCATATATACAAGTGTGTCAAGGTTGTTAAGCCAGCTGTCAATTCACTCCACTAACTAACTCCTCAACTAACTAATGGAATATAAAACAAATTAACTAACTGACTAATATGCTAATTAGATAATTGTATGCTAAGTACTACTACTATTATTCTCAATAGTTTTTCTCTATATTTTGTACTCTCATATTTATATAGTGGATTGTTCATCTCCTTTGAGGACGTAGGTCGATTGACCAAACCACGTTAAATCTTTGTATCTTTTAGTATATTTTTTTGTTTGTCTTCTTACTTGTGGTCTTTTGAGGTTTGTTTTGCTAGTTTTCACATGACACCTAATTATTTTGGTTCCTAACACTTGACCCGTTATGTAACTCATTTGACCCAAGCAAATTTGGATCGGATTGGATCTTGACCCGATTGTTATCTTAACCTATTATGACCCACCCAAATTTGATCCAACCCACCCAAGTACCAACCCTACTCAAAAAGTATCAACTTGATAAATGAACCTATAAAATTTAGTAATATTATATTCAATTTTACTGCTTTTTTCTCCATTAGATTGAGTCATTGACATATGGACTTTCATATCTGCTTTTATTCTTACATATAACCAATATTTTCTTAACATGCATGAGTATATATATATATTTTATCAGCTTTAGTAGTAAACTAATCTCATTTATCTCAGTGATTAACTTATTTTTATAAAAAAAAATCCCCATGAATTTATAGTTGTACGTGCTAAAATCATTTTTATTTAACATAATTCTAATATTATCTATAGGAATGTTCAGATCTCACACTGTATTGAGAACTTTGTGTGCAATGGATAAACTCTCACTGTGTAATAGTCTGCAAACCACAAAAAGGGTGTAACCCGTACTAGGTAATTAGCCCTATGTGATCGACTCAACTCAGAAGGCATTGAAAGTGGATCGATCCTGAATCATTTGTATGGATGACCACCCTCAAAACCGAATGAGTCATCTTGAAGGCCATAATCATGTAAATTATCATCAAGCATATAAATTGAAAAATATAATTCAAACATGTCAATCAATTTGTATATTTTCCTATGTCCACACATAATGTATCAGTTAGGGGGTCCATGTCTATCAAAATCATTTATTAGCTAATGGACACAAAGACGATTCAACTTGCAATTAGGAGAGTGCTAATTAATATTTTTTTGGTCATTTTCTTAAAGGAAGAAGAAAAAGACTTTAATTTTTAATTATGTGTTTAAGTTTGAAACTTAATTGTTACTTATTTAATTTCTTGAGTTAAAAAATTATTGTGTATATTTATTTAGTATGAAGTGATAGTTTGCGGGATAATTGACCTTTTTCGTAATTTATGATATTACATATTTCCATTATTTTAATTTTTTTATAACAATTATTTTTACGTACTTTTCATTATAATATAAATAAATAATATAGACAAATATGCCCTTTTGGGATGGCACAGAATTTTCCCTCATGACATGTTTGAGCTATCTTGTTGGCTCATATAAAAGGAGGTTTGGTTTTTTAGTCTTTAAAAATTTATTTTAAATTTTCTGTTTTTTTAGAAGAGATTTTCATTTTTACACATATAAAATTTGAAAAGATCTTTTTTTTTTTTAACTTTTAATTTGAAAATAGTCCTAAGAGATTATTTCCACTAAAACGTTAATACACAATCTGTCCCGGCTCTTAACATTATTGTGTAATAAAACTCTATTGTGTTCAATTAAAATAAACAATATTGTATATGTGTCCTCGTTTCTACGTGATTGGGTGGTTGTTATTGTATTATGTTGTTAGCTTAAATATAATTTTATTTTTATTATTGCATAAATTTTATTGCATCGTATGTTAAACTCATCATTAGATACTATAAGTCTCATTTTGTAACGATCGATTTGGTGCGATCACATTGTTATCTTCTTCTCTCTTTTTTCTTCATTTTGTCTTTACTTATTAATTAATAACCTTATTTAATTTATATTTTTTTACCCTGCATATTTATTGTAACTCTACTCTACTTTTCTTGTAGGTTTAACTTTCTAATTATTGATGTGATGTGTGAGATTATGTAACGATAGAAAATGACATTGTCACGACCCAACCCACCAGACCGTGCGAAAACCTACATACTACCACCTAAGTAGGAGAACCCTCATATCCCAACAACTTAAAACATGCAGAAAATTAAATAAACGGAAATAACATACTAACGAAATTCTTAATTAAAAACCTTTAAGACAATTTCGAGTTAAGACTTGTAAAGTAATTAACACTCCCAATGATCTAGTCTAAACAGGTACAAGAGCTACTAAGAGTACAACTGCATATAATAATTAAAAGACACAACTCCCACCATGCGGAAGGAAGAATAGAAGTTGCTGGAGAATTTCTTCGTCTTCACCTAATGAAACCTCACTGATTGTGCAACCAGACTATGTCAAAAGACATAGCAAGAGTAGTATCAGTACAAACACACGTACTGGTAGGCATCATCAGTCAACCCGACGCCCTCCGCATAATATAAGAAACCAACTAGTAAGATCATGAAATAAACTACTCGCTTCTCCACCTTCACCCTCTCTTGGAATACCTCCAATATACACTAGTACTCCGACTACTAACATCCTTCTCAATCAACCTACCTACCAAGTACTTGATCATAGCCTAATCGTTCTGACACATTAGCAAATCCCCAATCACACCCACAAACATTCCAACTAACAACTCACTTCATACCCTTACTCCCTTGTCACATTACTCAACCATGGTCACATAGTACACTACATCAAACTTCCATACTACTAAATTCAATCTCCTTCCCCAAGGTGAAGTCCACCTACGCATATTTGATCACATACACTACCTCTACTTCCCGCCATTACGACACACGAACAACCCTTACTATCCATTTCTCGCCCCTTGAACACTTTACCCTTCCACTATACCCTACAAGTTCGCTAAACACACATAACAATCAAATATAAGTCGTCATAACCTTTACCACTAAGTGCAACATACATAAGTCAACACCACCATATAATCACATGCACCTATCGAACATATACAATATCATTAACATGTATGAACAATGAACAACTTCGCATTTCCTCAAAATACACAATTATGAAAAGTCATTGGTCTTCTCATGGAACCTAAACCCAAAATAGTTAGCATACCGGAACGTGGTACCCGATCCAATGATTATGCCGGAATGTGGAAACCGATCCCATAGTTATACCGAAATGTGGCAACCGATCCAAGTTAGTTATGCCGGAACGTGGCAACCGATCCATTCAACACACCACAATCGCAATCACAAGTATATCCTCAAGATCATACATTTAAGTCATGATTTCATGGTAACCATCATTCATTTATCTCCTTACAACAAGTGTGATCAATTTCATATACACACATGTATCATAATGAAGCAAGAACAAACGTACATCACACAAACATAGAATCACAACCATCACATACAATGGATTATTCATTAGTACACATTATGCAAACCCTAATTCGACCATACTCAGCCCTACTTTGTCGTCTAAGGCTTCTTTTTAGGGTTTAAATCATAACTCATTCGGTGCACGAAGGCCTACGCATAAATCCTACCATCGATTTACATATATTACGCAGTGAGCACAGATTTAAACTACTCAATTCATAAAAACCTGGCCTACCTGGGCGCCAAGCAGTTGCACATAGTTTTGGTCTTTGATTCTTGTTTCCGAAATTAGTGACGGTGATCTTGACCGTAAATTCGCAATCCATCGACATCGTCGCGCTAGAAATCTCTCTCCTTTCTTTCCAAGCTTGCAGCAGCTTTCTGAGGGTTTCTAGGGTACTTTATGACTAATTTTAGGAAGCAGGAGAAAATAGGATTTCGCATTATTTACGTTCTGCCTCACCTATCCCGCTCTGACACTAACTTACCCCTCCCTGGCGCCGCCGCCCTAGTGGCAACAAGCCCGCTCTGGCGGGACAATGGCCCAGAATTTTTCTGGATTTTTGTTTCTCCTAAATAACGACGGTTTGGATCGTTACAGACATTATCTATTCATATATTATATTAATTCATCAAAATAATACTAATATATATTATTATATAACAATATTGATCGAATTGTCGAATATGTATATATATCACTTCTTAGTTAACAAGATGAAGATTTAGTGCAATGATTAAGGAATTGTAAAAGTTTCTTGAGGTCATGTGCTTTAGCCCTGCTAGCCTCGTAATTGTACCTTACTATACAACCATTGATACCCTTAATGAGAATTTAAACAAAAATCCTATCATGCAAAATGCAATTATTAAATATACCGTCCTTTTCGAAAAATCCAATCATGCAAGTATATAAAGAGATCGAAAGGATACGTAGAAAGAGCAAGCAAGCAAGACTGCAAGAGCTACTAAGAGATTTTTATTTCTCTCTTTTAAATATAATAGTCTTAAATATTTATATTCCGACTTTCTATTACTCGATAAATTTTATTGTTAAACCGTAAAATTCTCCATTAATCTTATTTCGCGATCAAGAAATTTGTTTGCTATGAGCAAACCAACAATAGATTAATGATGAAATTCATTTCGTACGCGTACACTATTTGAAATCAAAGATTTTTCCAACAGTGAATTAATGAAAATTTGTGGTTATAGAACTTATTTTTTCCATTTATTCACATCAAACTAGTTCACTCGGAAAATGTATGTTAGGAAACATATTCTCACTAAAATAGCGAGAAACATCTTATTTTTTCTTTATGAAAATGTAACTTTTTTTTCTTTTACTACGTATTGATTCAATCAAAATATTTATAGAAATAACCATCGAACATTTTTCAGTAAAAATTTACGATAAAAAACTATTGATTTTTTAGCACCTATAATCATATATTGTTTTTGGTTTTGGAATCATTTGTAGTGTGACAACATATCATGAATACTACTACTATTGCTAAGTCATGGGGAGTGAGAAAAGGTTCATGGAGCAAAGAAGAAGATATTCTTTTGAGAAAATGTATAGACAGATATGGAGAAGGAATGTGGCCTCTTGTTCCCATCAGAGCTGGTAATATCTCACTCTAATTATTTAGAATCAAATTTAGAACTTAAATTTTACATATTATATTTTCAAAATTATGGATTTAGACCTATTATATTGAACTCATAAAGGTAGGAATAAGTCTACGTACACTCACTCTTTCAGACCTCAGTTATGAAATCTCACTGAATATGTTATGATTATTAATAGAAGTATTGAACTCAGGGGCGTAACTACCCTTAGCCTAGGGTATCCAATCGGACACCCTTTGTCAGAAAATTACACCGTATTTATGAGTAAAATAATATTTTAAATGGTTAAATAACACATTTTGAACACCCTTGAAAATCAATAAAGTTTCTTATCTTAGTGCTTTTAGTCGTGGACTTTTTTTACATTTTCAAAAGAGCTCCTAATTAATTTCTTAATTAGTAAATATGTTATTTAAAAATAATTCAAAATTAATGAATCTGTTATTTGACTTATGATTTTTTTTCTTTTCATTAAAATTTTTAAAGTAATTATTTAATTTAAAGTTAATAAGAAAATTCTATTTATTTATTTATTCCATAAAGCTACTAAAAGTGAAAAGGCTCCACATAGAATTTATTTTAATATAACTCGTTTGATTCTACTCTTTATTTTCCATTTCTCGTTGTTAGTCATCAGAGGTTTGTGAAATCTTGAAGCATAAAAGTGATTTCACTCTAAATTGAATTTTTTCTCTCTTTTTTCTTTGTCTGTTCACTTCCTATCAAATAAACGTGAACATTAAAGCTAAATATTATGTAGTTTAATTTTAAAAAATTTGGTATATTTTTTAATTAAAAAAATTAATCATTAATGTTACGTAGTTTGATTTACAAAATTTAAGTGCACCCATTCATTAAATTATTTTTATTAGCTATGAAAATTTTGAACACCCTTTGTAAAATTTCTGGCTACGCCACTGATTAAACTCAGATGAATCCGAGATACTTGAATGTTGCATCGGCTCCATATAGGGATGGCAATGGGGCAGTGCGGAGCGGAGGCGAGGCGGGTTTAGCTTAACCCACAAAAATTTTAATCCTTCCCGCCCCGCTCCGTCTAACAACTTTTTTCATTTGCAACCCGCCCCGCATAATTTTTTTAATATTTTCTTTTTCTAGTTAAGTTTCATTTTTCATTAAGTTTTATTAATTTAATAGAGAATGACTTACAAATTTATTTTTTAGAGGTCAATTGGGAAACATGTAACAAATTGTATTATTTTTTATTGAACCATTTTCATTTACTATCTTAAATATTTTAGTATCTTTAAACAAATTATCTTAATAAAAAATGTTTTATCACTTTTATAGCATGTAAAAAATTAAAATTACGTTTAAACCCATATAAAGTCACATATACCCGCAACCCGCCCCGCCCTGCCCCGCATTAGTTTTAAAAAAACTCACTTCAACCCGCCCCACATCCCTCCCCCCACATCCGCCCCGCCCCATTGTCATCCTAGCTCAATAAATACTGATCTCCAGATAAGAAATATGATTTTGAGTTATAATATTTCATTAATTAGATAAGAGTACATCTGATATATATATATACCTTTTTTGTGTATATGCGAAAATGTTAATGATTGTGGAAAATAATATATCAATTAGTGTTTGGTCATATCTTAATTTGATCAAGGAAATATCATATCAAGTTCAAGACTGATTATGAGAGCTATGTCCAATAGGGTTGGACGCATCAAACTAAATTAAAAAAATAAAGAAATTGGTAGTGGAAGATCAAATTCTTTTTTTTAATGCCTGTAAATTATTGTCAAGGATTTTACTCAATTACTTTTTGGGAACATTAGATAAAAAAATTATTATGTGATTTTTTGAAAAGTCTTTATCTATCGATTTTCCTTCATTAATTTGATTCTTTCAATAAATGTGTGTAATCAGGAAATAACTATCGACCAGCTAATTTGAAAAATTCTTCCATTTAGTAATAAAAGTCTTTTGTTATCACTTTCTAAAGATATTATATAAAGGTTTGAGGTGGGAAATTCTTCAATAAAGACCTATCAAGAATAATCATGTGGCTAAGATGAGTATTCTTGTTTATATCATCACAATTATAAACACTTTTTTTTGTCCATATTAACAAAATATCTAATTTAATCGCTCTTTCAAAATCAACACAAATATAGATTATTCTTATTTTTATGTTGCTTACCTTAATTATAAAGGTTTTTGGAGAAAAACCTATAAAGGGCACCTCTTTTTTACATAACCATAGACACAATATTGTGTAAGTTTAATTTCAATAATTTCGAGCTATTTCAAGCTTACTTATAGAATTAAGATATATTGATGTTTTTTTAATGATTCTCTTTGGTGATTTCTTCAAACCTGGCATATAGAATTACATTGAGTATATTGTTGATATTTTATTTTTTTTGGTTAATTTTGTTTATTTCCTTGCAAAACATTTATTTTTTAAAAAAGTCAAATTTAATGTCTACTTCATGATCACTATGTTGGAAATCTTGATGGAGAAATAGGATAATGTCATTTGCAGTGGTATACCATATGTATATATTATTATTCTAGATCTTCGTTTAAAATGTATATATATTATTATTTTAGATCTTCGTTTAAATTTGTTTATTTTACGTTCTCTTTTGATTTGTTTAAGAATGCCTTGACAACTGGTCTTTAATTTTTATTTTCTATATGATATTCAGAGATTAAATGTTAATTTGGTACATTCTATATATCTTCAGTTTAATACTATGAAATTCAAAAAAAAATATTAACTTTGTTAAATTTTGTGTCAAGTCAAACTAGACAAACAAATTAAAATAAAAAGAATAAGTTCTTCTTATTTGTATTTTTCCTACTTTGCCCTTCTCAATACCTCAAAAATGAGTATGCTATTTTATCGTTTTGCAAAGAAATAAACATTTTAAGATGTAAATCACTAAAATAAATATATATATAAAAAAAAGAACACACCATAGGGGGTGCGGAATGCAGAAGTTTCTATTATAAAGAAAATTATTTTTGTTTTTGAAAATACCAATTACTTATTTATGTACAGAAAAATGAGAATTATCATGTACATTTCATTACTAAAATATATCTTTTCTCGAGGTATAATACATAAATATGTCTTTTAATTTGGTCTTAATTCATATTTTTGCCCTTCAATTTTGGTTGTGTACAAGTAGACAATTAAATTTGGATAATATTGAACAAATAGACAGTCATATCCTATGTGGCATCATACATGGTAATTTGAGTCTTATGTTGCGTTCTACGTGTATTAAGCCTCGTAGGACTCATGATGATCGATTTCAAAAACAAAAAAAAAAATTAACAACCATGATGGTCGATTTTATTGGTTTGATATTTTTAATGAGTTGATTGAGATATAACCAAAAAACACTGACAGATTCGAATGGTTTTCTCATTTCTGAATATTATTTTCGTTTATTTTTAATATAAAAACAGACAGGTGGTCGCTTATTGCTGGGAGACTTCCAGGAAGAACAACAAATAATGTGAAAAATTATTAGAATACTCGCTTACTAAAGAAGTTAAATACTATTGATCCTCCTGATCAAAGTATCAACAATAAGTGCAAAGCCATTACGATCACCAATAATGAAATAATAAGACCTCAACCACGGAAACTGCCAAAAGTTACAACACAAGTGTCGACCACAAAAAAGGAAGACAACAATGCTGAATGGTGGACGAGTTTACTTCTAAATGCCAACTGCAACGAAGAATTTGCAGTGGGCAGTACGTCGTCCATACAAAATTTATTGGACGACGAGAAAACATTAGTACCAGAAATATCTAAGGATGGTAATGGTACTATTGGAACCAAAAATAATTGGAGTAACGACTTTTCTATTTATGATGATGTTGACCTTTGGGGTCTACTTAATTAATATAATTAATTGAAGCCTTCCATATTAATACGAGCATATGTACGTACTATTATATAAGCTCAGAGATGCATGTGCGTAACGACCTGATTCTGTCGAAAAGTCAATGGAGAAAAAATTGGGGTTAGAATACTTTTTGATAGTACCTTGGAACTTTCTAGCCTAGTCCAGATTTGGATGAAATCGAAGGCAGTAAGGTCTAGGGAAATCTGGTAACGAATGAGAGATCTAATTATGAATTTGATTGTTAAGAAACTCGTACGACTTTACATAATCGAATTCGGGCGAGTAGAACTCCCAAAAATTATCTTAGCGTGAACGGGTGGTTTTTGAATGTCAAGGGTTGAAGGTGTGTTGTGAAATGGGGGCTTGAAATTCAAATTCCAGCATTCTATCTCCGTGCATGCCGCCGTAGCAGGATGGCTGCCGTTGTAGCGGGATGGGTCCCACCGTAGCGGGACAGACGCGACTTAAGTCAGAAATAAAACCCCAAAAACGTCTTTATTCTGCACTTTTTTATTTTTAGAGCTAAGGAACGAACCCCAGGCGATTCTTGACAGTTTTCCACCATTCTTGAGGCTTAAGGTAAGATTTTAACTCCCTGAATCCATTTTTCGATCCGTAGAACGTAATCTAATGGGTAATTATCAATGGGGGGGAGGGGTTGATCTAGAATATATGGTGGAAACAACCCTATTTTGGCTACTTGTGATCATGAGTATGATCTAGGGTTCATAGAATTGTTAGCAATTCGGGTAATTAGTGATTATATTGTTTATTGATTCCCGTGTTATTATGATTGTTTGTAGACCAAGAACAAGCGAAACGAATCCGGAAAGGGAAGCATCAAGTTTCTTAGGGTTTCAAGCTTGTTTAGAGGTAGGTAATGGTTGTGATTTCATGTTGGTGTGATATATGTGTGTAATTGCTCATTATAATGCATGTATGTATGTGAATGTTACATTATTGATCACCCTAATCGTAAATGAGGATAATTGAATAATTGTATGTCATGAATCACCTCTTGTTGTATGATTGTGAGAATATACATTGTGATTGTGATTGTGGTTTGTTGAATGGATCAGTTGCCACGTTCCGACATAAACATGGGATCGGTTGCCACGTTCAGGCATAAATATGGGATCGATTGCCACGTTCTAGCATAAACATGGGATTGGTTGCCACGTTCAGGCATAAATATGGGATCGATTGCCACGTTCCGGCATAAACATTGGATCGGGTACCACGTTCCGGTATGCTAACAGTTTGGGTGTGGGTTCCATGAGAGGACCATTGAATTGAGTTTCGTGAGAGGACCATTGAATTGTGTTGTGTATCTACTTGTGATGATTACGTTCATATCTAATGATGATTGATATTGGAAGACTGTATGTTGCTCTAAATTGATAACCAATGTGTATTATTGAGAATGTGGGATGCTACATTGATCCTGAAAAGATGACTAATATTGTATATGTTTGGTATATGCATGTTTTATAATGTTGTGGTTACTTGCATGTGTTTCACTTATTGGGATAGTCGTGTGATCCTACCAGTACACTGTGGTTGTGTATTGATATTGCACTTGCGTGTTCTTTGTTGAGTACAGGGCATCTTTAGGCGGCTATTGATAGACCTCAGTTAGGTGACTATTGAGCGTGACCGGATTCAAGGGTGAGCAAGTTCTTTCAGGCTGCCATGGATCTTTCTTGTTTAAGTCCACTCTTTTCAGACTCAGACTATTTGTTTAAGGTGTTTGTTTAGTTTCGGGGTTGTACCCCTTGTTCTTAGACTTGTCGTTAGTAGAGTTTTGGTACATTGACTTTCAGGTTCTAGCGGTTGTGCTTCTGCATTAGTTTGGTTAATTGTTTGTTAAAAACCTTGGAGTTTATGGGGACTCTATTTTTATAGTCATTTAAACATGTTTTCGTATCTTTAAATGCATAGTTTTTGGTTAAGTTGTTTAGTCTGGGCTATAGTTTTGGTTCTCCCACCGGAGGATTAGTGTGGGTGTCAGTTCTTTAGGATTTAAATTTTTTAACGATTTCGAAGAAACTAATTTCAGATTCGTTGGAAAAAATGGAGTTCTGTCAAAATTACTTTTGATGCAATTTGATTCTATTTTTGACGACAATAGATTTAGATATTGGTGGTGTCGGTGGTGGGTGGTGAAAGAAGGGGAAGAAAATGATGGCTTGAAAAATAAAAGGGGAAGAAGATGACCGGAGAAAGAATGGCGATGGCGGAAAGTTGGTGGCAATGGTGGTTGAGTTGAGTCAAAGAAGAAGAGGAGATGTTAGTTTTTTTTAAAAAAAATCTTTTTTTAAAAAAAGTAAATGATGTCTTCCACGCTTTTTTGGTGTGTGTATTACACACATGCTGCCATGTCAGCAAAGAATGTTTAATAGGTACAAATTTATTGTAGTGTAGGTGTTCAATAGGTAAAAGGTTGAATTGGGATGGCTAAATGAAATATGAGGATAACGTTAAGGGGTCGTGTGTGACTTAAGCCTATTTTTATTATTATAATTGTGGTGTTCGGAGATATACTTTATGTTATGTTTGCAAAGTGGGATCTCATTTTGCAGCGGGGTACTGGACTTCACTTTTTTTTCATATGCATTTAATTTAATTTTTTTTTGTCTTGTCTATTTTGTATTGTAAATTCAAGATTGAAATTTTATAAGTTGAGCTTGTAAGGTTTTTAGAATACAATCTATATAG
The DNA here is from genome assembly GCA_036250505.1 of Solanum acaule. NCBI lineage: Eukaryota > Viridiplantae > Streptophyta > Magnoliopsida > Solanales > Solanaceae > Solanum > Solanum acaule. The sequence continues at coordinate 6,188 of JAJOOR010014496.1, read as the reverse complement.
TATATATTTTAAAATTTAAAGTTATAGATTCATATTTACTTTTTGTTATTTTCTTTGTCTCAATTTATGTGTCATGATTCAAATTTCAAAAATCAAATAATTTAATTTTGTTTAACTCTAAATTGAATGTAATAGGTTTATAGCCGTACCAACATGCTGGTCAAGATTTTGCAACGAATTACCGATAAATTTCATAGTTATATATAATGTCATGTTTTCTAACAGTGACGCTACATAGTGATTAGGATTTGCTTGGATTGCCACTCAATTTTAGGTAATTGACCATCAAGATAATCGATTTTTTTTCATTTTTAAAAAAATAACAAACTTTAATTTACCTAATTAGCTTAAATGATCATACTCACCGAATTTTGTATATTTTGATAAAATTTAATCACGTAACATATATAAATTTTAAAAAAAATAGTTGTAAGACAATTAACAACCCAGACAATTCTTGACTAACATGTCCATTTTTGTTCTGAAAAATGTTCAAGCGTTTGTATATTTGTTCTAGTAAACTTTTGATGATACCTCGGCACTAGGATTTTAATTTTAGGGATCCATTAGTCAGAGTATTTATTTAAATTGGACTCAATCCAATTATATTTATTTTGATTGGATCCACAATCTAAACTATTTTTCAGATTGTCCCCCATGTTGTATTCACTAAACCATTGATGATGTAATCAGAGTATATATATTCTATGGTATCAGTATACTCTGATAGTATCAAACAATAGTTGAGCAGTCTCTTCACTGAAACGTTGTCTCTTCCTCTTTGATGCCATCAGAGTATATTTAAACTCTAATGATGTCAAGGTAACTGAGTAGTGTTTTTAGTAAAACAATGTTTCTTCCTCTTTGATACCATCAAAGGAGATATATATATATATATATATATATATATCAAACAATAAATGCTAATTAGAGTATATATATACTCTTTGATGTCATTAGGGTATATATATATAAAACAGTAAATGTGAATTAGAAGTAAAAATAGGGGGCATGAAAGTAAGGAGATATCCGCTTATAAATAGTCTCCTTTTTGGGTATAAATGCTATTTTCCCTTAATTTTATGTATTTGTCAACTATCAATCGTAACATATTAATTTTATGGAAAATTATCCGGATAAACAAACATATAATAATTAATTAGCTAACATAACTATAGTTTGAATTAATTACCGCTCGCAGCTTTATTTTAGTTGTAATAATGTGCACCTCTCTCCTCTCTTCCTCTCTCTCGCCTCTCTTCTAGCTTATATATATACAGATACAAAATATACATATATACAATTATATGACAGATATACAAATTCAATTACCTCTCTCCATTTTCTTCCCTCTCTCGCTCGCCTCTTTCTTTCCTCTCTCGTTCGCTTCTTTCCTCCATCTTCCAATCTCGCTCGCCAGATTTACAAATACATATTTATATCGGTTAAAATATATACAATTATCTGACAGATATATACACAATGCGACAAATATACATATACAAATCGCCTTTCTCCACTCTCTGCCCTCTCTCGCTCGCCTCTCTCCTCCCTCTAACTTGTAGCTACGAATCGTAATTAGCAAACTATAACTATGAAACCTAATTAACATTATTTTAGTGGCTATTTGCGAAAGTTCTCTAATTGTAATGTGCCTTATATCAATTATTATTAGGGAAATTTTTCAAAACAACAATATTTTAGCTTCTTATAGGACTCCGTAGCCATATAGAGGTAGTCAAGCTAAGAGCTAGAAAGTTGCGGGCGGATTCTTCCCCCAACTAACGAAGAGATCTGTTTTCAATATTTATTTAAAATGTCAATATTTTAGTTTGTTAAGGGTCGAGTTATGTATTTTTTTAAAATTTGTTTAATTGGAAAGCATACAATATTTAACAACAGAATGGAGAAAATCATGGGACAAAATATTTTTAAAAAGGTAAAAATCTTTTAATTTTTTCATCAGTTACGTATTCAAAGGAGAAATACAAAAGTGGGTCTCTATCCATTGTTCTTTGAAGAGTATTTCTCCATTGTTCTTAAAAATTCCAAAACAAGTTTTGAATCAGTCGACTCTTTTCCGAATTCAATATTTGTCGAATTGACTTCGACAGATTTTTGAAACGATCCTTTTGGATAGCAAAGTCAATTCCACAGATTTCTTTAGAGTTCAATATTGTCGGTGGAAACTCAAAAAACGATTAAGTATTCTTTTTAATTGTCAATTATTTAATTTGTTTATAGGTGATATTCATAAATCTCGACTAGAAAATTGGGTAGAATTTTTATTTTTTTTGGATGAATGCAGTGGAATGTTTGTATGTATTGAGATTTTAACCTTTTTACGAAATATTGTAGCCATTCTAGGATTATAATGAATGAAAGTGTAACATCTCGCACCTAGAAACGACTATAAAGAGTTTAAAATATGAAAATTTTGATTTTTGGAAAGAATAAGAAAAATCTGGAAATTTTGTCCAAGTTAAGAAAGTTAGTTTTGGCCATTTTCAAACGGTCATAACTCCTAGCTCAAGATGAGTTAGGAGCATATCTTGATATGGTTGGAAAACCCTTGGAGAGATCTTTCCAACGCGGCCAAGTTTTCTTGATTTCAACATCATATGAGTGAGATATGCCTTTCGAAAGTTGGGTTGTTGGATTGAGGAAAGTCCCAATCCGGATTTAGGGAAGGGCAAAGTCGTCTTTTCTCTAATTTAATTCCTAATTCGTTTTTAGGGATTTATTGGGGGTAAAAACTTATTTTGGTCAGACTAGAAAAGTTAATTCACGCTTAGGGCTTGGAGAAAAGAGAAAGGCAGAAAGAAAGGGAGAAAAGCCAAGATTTCGCCAAGAATGTCAAGCGTTTGGAGTGGAATTCGTCGGGGGTGATCCCTATTAAGGTATGTGAGATCTTTTCGTGTTGGGTTAGTTCACCCACACACCAACTTGTTTCAATTCAACGATTTGGAGTTGTTTACATGTTAAGGTTCTTGAAGTACATTGTCGAATTCTTGTTGGTTGATTGTTGAATGCCCAGTGTTGATTTGATTCGTGTTTCCAGGTTGTTTTTAGATTTAAATCTATTGGGTATTGAGGGTACTAATGATTCTAAGTGTTTGGAGAAAGAACCATTGAGGATTAGAAGGTTTAGAGTTGAAAACGGAGAAGAAAAATCGTCAAAACCTGGGGAAGGGGGTGGGGGGTCGCGCCAGCCAGCGCCCCCCAAAAGGGACTCTGAAGTCCACCTCTTGGGGAAACGCGCCAGCCAGTGCGCCTCAGCAGCCTCTCTGACGTTTGAGGGTTGGCGCCCCACGCCTCTCAGAGCGCCAGGGACGCCAGTTCTCCCCATTCGTTCTCCACCTTTTAGTACGTGTTCCTTAGTGATGTACCTACGTTTTCTAGTTGATTCCAACACTCCAAGGTACATCTAAACATCATGAAATCATCCATAAACATGAGATCATGAGCCTTGAATCCATAATCCAATTCAAGGGAAATTAAGATCAAAGTCAAGAGAAGTAAGAGTCAAGTCAAGATAAGTTCCTAGAGTTTTCCAAAAGTCTTTTCCAAATGTTTTAACTTTGTTTTAAGACTGAAAGTTCAAGTTGAGTAAAGAGTTTAGAGTAAAGTTTGAAGTTCATTTCTTCAAAAGTATATGGGGACTAAGCATTTTCAAAGATATTTAAAATGTTTTCACATTTAAATAAGAACGGAAACTGAGATTTTCAAAGAGCCTTCGGGCTAGTTTTCAGAAAAAGTAATCGCTTTATAAATGAAGCAAGAGGGGAAACTTTGATTTCCAAGATAGCCTTTGAGCTAAGTTTTTGAGCATTAATCTCAAATAACAGAAGAAGTATGTTTTTAAAACATAAGAGCCAGTATATTTTGGGAGTAATATTGAGCACCGAATTGGGGACGAGCATGAGTTTAGATAACTCACATCACCATAGAACCATGTAGCCATCATGGGTAGAAAAGGGTCATACTTTTTAGATGAATCCTTTTCGCAATAGACTAGTAGATCCATTAGGCAGTTCAGGTTCTATACCTTTGGCCGGGTATAGGATGCGCTGGCAGCGCGAGGTAGATCGATGTATCATCATTATAGCTCTTATGTGATGGTTGTCGGTTAGAGAAACTCCCACAGAAGTTATTGTATTTTTATATACATTAGTTTATTGTATTTTTACATACATTTAAGAGTTATGTTGTATCCTTGTATATACACAGAGTTGACATCATTTTTTTAAATATCTTTTCTTTATATTGCACTTGTTTAAACTGTTTTATATTGAAATGAGTTCAGTAAGTATTCATGAGTTGAGAAAAGCCAATGTAAGTGTTTCTTTCAGATTTCCCTCTCAAGCCTATGTTGTTTTAGCATTCCAACTCGCATACTCGTACATTCAATGTACTGATGCCAGTTGGCCTGCATCTTATTATGATGCAGACACAGGTAACTAGGATCGGCATTCCGACGCATCGTTGATCCAATGAGAAGTTCAGAGTCTGTTGGTGAGCCTCCTTGCTTTCCGAAGGATCCATTTCATTGCTTTCTAGTTTAGTTTATTAGGATGTTGTGGGGTCTGTCCCAACATCCATCTCAGTTGTTATTAGAGGCTTCATAGATAGTCAGATGTTAGTTCTTTAGTCTTATTCATTTCATTTGCATCGTTTAAGACTTGAGTTTGCCTTAATGGCCAGTTGAATGTTCCTTTATAACATTCTAGTTACTTCATAAATGTGTATGTGATGAGTTAAGTCTTCCGCTGAGTTAGTAAGTCAGGCTAAGGGTTCGCTTGAGGCCAACAATGGTCTTCGAGTGCCGGCCACGTCCAGAGTGTAGGCTCGGGGCGTGACAGAAAGTGGCTATTTTTTTGTTTTTTGTAGCTGGTGTTTTTGAATACAACAAATATATTATAGTCCAATACAATTATGTAATGAGTAACTAATTTGGGATACAATCGACAAACTGTATGTGTTATAATAATTTATTGTTGATTTGTACTGAATACTGGATACAATTGAGTATAGGATATAATTTTGATTTTTGTAGCTGGTGTTTTTTAATACAACAAATATATTGTAGCCCAATATAATTAAGTAATGAATAACTAATTTGGGATACAATCGTTGAAATTTATGTGTTATAATAATTTATTGTTGATTTGTAGTGAATTGAGTACTGAATACAATTTTATGTTTTAACTAAGGAGGAAAAATACATAAATTGTTCTAGTAGTACATTCTAGAAAAAAAAATCTAATACAATTGTGTCTGATATATGAATATGGGGGAAAACCCTAGAAAGATGGGTAAGTATGTAGTGGGTGAATGTTTTTTTCTTTTTTACCGGAGAGTGGTGTAGAAATTACTTTAAAGTGGGACTGATTTGAGAAATTAAAGGAAAGAAAATTAATTATATTAGGATACAAATTATTTTCTAAAATATTGACATTTTGACATTTTTAATAATTATTTTAAAATATAGATGTATTTAATAATTATGTTAGAGATTGTGACTAGTTTGATAATTTTCCCTTATTACGTCTCTTCATTTTTCCGTGGCCCAAAAGCTTTAACGATTGGTCCGCTTAAACATTTTTCCTCTTTTATTTTTGGATTTTTGCCCTCATAAGCGATTCAAGAGTGTGATAATTGCCTAGTAAAAGTTAGAGAAAATTAGCTATCTAGACATAATACCTAACATATTTAGTCAAAACAATAATACTTTAAAATATTTATTTAAAATGTCAGAATGTCAATATTTTCAAAAATAATTTGTATTCACATTTTATTATTTATATTTCCTTTTATTAATCAAAAGAGTCCATCATTGGACCAAATTCTAACCAATAATAGACTAAAAATAAATAAAAAATATAAAATTATCCATTAATATTCTTCCCACATCTTACACGTTTCCCACCTTTCACGTTTCTAACTTAAAGTTTTTATTTTTCCCCACCTTTCACGTTTCCAGATTCTCCTTTTTCAAGTTTTTTGCTAACCTTGAAACACAAATTATTCAAAGTTCGATTCTTCAACAAAATCTCTGTATTAATTCAAGAAATTTCTCGGTTGGTAAAAAAAATCTATATATTAATTCAAGAAATTTTGAATTTGGTAAAGGTAATTTCGATTAGTTATTTAGATTTCTTTTGATTTGTTTTCAATATCACCGTTTA
>JAJOOR010014495.1:0-22467 GCA_036250505.1 Solanum acaule | reverse complement strand
CAGTGCATCCAGTCTTTCACATTTCACTTTTGAAGAAGTGTGTGGGTGATCCAGCATCCGTAGTGCCATTAGAGACTGTGGCTGTAAAAGATAGCCTTTCTTATGAGGATGTACCAGTTGAGATTCTCGATCGTCAAGTTAGAAGGTTGAGAAATAAAGAAGTCGCTTCAGTCAAGGTTTGGTGGAGGAGTCAGTTCGTAGAGGGAGCTACTTGGGAAGCAGAAGCAGCCATGAAAGCCAAGTATCCTCACCTTTTTCCTTCCGATTCCACTCCAGATTGAGGTAATAGTTCCTCTTCAATTTTTCAGTCATTCATGCGTAAATTCAGTCTTAGAATCATGTTCCTTCAGTTTGTACTTGCATTTTCAACGTATTTGCATGTTCTTGGAACTCAGTTCAGTCAGAAATTCAGTTCTCAGTGTTTAGTGGTAGGGATTGCAGTCCTCTCCCTCAATTTCAGCTAGTTTAGTCTTCATTCGAGGACGAATGGTCATAAGGGGGAGATAATGTAACACCTCATATCCGAAACAGACCAAAAAATGTAGATTTTGAGAAGTTGCAGGTGTAACCCACGGTTGCCATCCAGAGACCGTAGGTCAGATCACGGCCCGTGCTGGTGGTCCGTGGTTCACCACTGCAACCCCTCCCCAACCCAGCTCAGAAAATTTGGCTAAGTCTTGACCCACGGTCCGTAGGTCAGACCACGGTCTGTGGTCTGTGTCCGTGAATCAAGACTCTTTTACCCAACCTCTGGCATGGACCGTCATTCGATCCACGGTCCGTAGGTCTGACCGTAGATGAAGGTAGTCAGTTAGGGGAGAATTTGTTGATTAGGTCAACTTCAGATGGTCATAACTCTTAGCACAAAAGGAATTATGTGTCCCATGACCTATGATATGATAGATAATTGAATCATCTTTCCAACTCCACCGCGTTTTCTAAAATCCGACCTCCAATTAAAAAGTTATGCTTGTTTTAGTGAAGCCCTGTCAGGCAGAGTTGATCGACGACCCCAATCGACGGGCCGTCGATTGACCTACGGCCCGTAGGTCCAATCCGTTGGTCACTCCGACAGCAATTAAGTCAGAGGTCTTTTGGTTTTTTCCTATTTTGTTGGACCCCTAAGATACGTCGTTTAAACTCTAAATCATGAGGTTTTAGTCAATTTAAGCCTAGAAACATAACTAGAACTTACCTAAGTCAAAACATTAATCAAACTTAGAAAAAATTAGAATTCTAAGAGAAGAAAGAAGTCAAGAACCCTAGTTCAAGAACGCATCAAGTTTTCTTCAGTTCCAGCCCAGAAATCAAAGGATCTCTCTGTGAAATTCATCACCAGGTATGTGGGATTTCACTAGTGGGTTCCTTTCGCCCATTAGGTCACTAGAATTCAGTCAGATTCTTGATTCCATGATTATGAACAGACCTAGGGTTTCTAGAATTTCAACAAATCATCATGAATTAGTTATTTAAATGTTCCAGATCAGATTATCATGTTAGTACTCAATTTACTGCATGAATTCCAGAACCCTAGATATGTATTTCTTTAGTTCTTGAATTACACATACTAGGTCAGATATTTCAGTTATTCAGTTATACATGCCTCAGTTATTAATGCATCAATATTAGTTTAATTGTTGCATACTCAGTTTTCATGTTCAGTCTGAGCTATCCAGTAACTTACATAAATTCAGTTATAACGTGTTAATCACTTAATCCATTGGGAGTAGCATAATACCGAGTTGGACTAGGGTTCAGCGTACCCAAATAGTCCCAGAACTACTAGCCACGTAGGTTGTAAGTCCCCTCTGTGGGTATCATTTCAGTGATCACGCCAGCATGCATGTATACCTCTGGCAGGGTATATTGGGTCCTCTCGATGGGGCATATACATCGAACTCCACATTTAGCTCATATGGTTTTATTGTCGGTTATAAGTAGCTCCCACAGTTCAGTCAGATCCTAATGCATTGACCATTTATCAGTATATCCAGTATTCAGTTTTAGCATGTTATAAATTAGTCATTGCATTCAGTTATCTCAGCATTCAGTAACTATATCATGTTAAGATTATTTCATTGCTTTATTGTTTTGTTCAGTTTTGATGTTATTTCATATTTATTCTATTGTGCATGCTCAGTACCTTTCAAGTACTGACGCATACATGCGCTACATCTTCTCGTGATGTAGGTTCAGGTTCTCAACATCCAGATCACGCTTAGATCGGTTCCCGATCTTCAGTTTAGCAGCATCATTGGTGAGTCTTCATTCTTTGAGGACTAGTGACATGTTTATCTTTATCGCTTTCAGTCTTTTAGTTTCAGTTTTGCTAGATCTAGTTTGGGCATGTCCCAACATTTTTAGTCAGTTTAGAGGCTTATTTCAGACATAGTTAGATTCAGCTTAGTATTGAGTTAATATCTTCTTTGTACTAAACTCATTAGGTTTCATTTATCTCAGTTATGGTATATGGGTATTCCCTATCTTTTCATTTTTATTTATGATTATAGCTTCCGTACAGTTTCTATTATTCAGATTATATTTAGTATGCTTATGATCATGTCAGCAGGGTTAGCTTGGGATCACTTGTGGTCCTAGGTCCCGTGTCCGCGTCTCGGGGGTAGCTCGGGGCGTGACATTACTAATAAAAGAAAAAACATTTTCCTTTCTTCTACCAATATGGGATAAATGACTTTTCATTTTCCCCCCAAATTGGTTCCCCCACATTTTCAATTTCTTATTCATTCTTATTTCTCATTCACACCTTGTTTAAACCCAATAATCCCCCACATGAATGGGGAATGACTATTGTTAAAATATATGCATGAAAAAAGTGTGTGTCTCATACGTAAGGATTGATTGCATCTGTATAAGTAGGTTTCCCTTTGAACTTTCTGTAGTGAACATTTATCATATATACTCGGTCAATCGGTAGATTTGATATCTTTTAATCGTCGAGCTTTGGTGTATACCTAGACAACATAATTCACACAATCAAACCTTGAATTGTTTTTGGTTCTCATTATTTTCTTCGTTTCAGCCATGAACACGTCTTGGTTTATAAGTGCTTAGAGAACTGGTCTTACGGGACACTCCTTGAAGCAACTTACACATCACACTTACATATGTGATTTCTAAATGTGTTATCTCGTAGATACACTATTTGATATACCTTGTATCAAACTTAGAAACTATTAAAAAGTCCTTATGTCTTTATCATGCTTACTGAACATTGTCTTATCATGAGAATGGACCATAAAATATTTTTTGTAAATGTTGAATTGTCATCAATAATTTTGTTTGATCTCCTTGAACCTAGATCATGGGATCTCCAGTCTTCTAGGTAGATTTATCGTCACGATGATCTCCCATTTTCTAGGTAGATTTACCACCATGATGAATTGTCCTCGGCCATAGTCCTATTCCCGTCGGTGGTTTCTCAACTCTCTCTCTAGTTAGACCTTTTTTAAGTGGATCCGACACATTATCCTTTGACTTTACATAGTCAATTGTAATAATTCCTCTAGAGAGTAGTTGACTAACATAATTGTCCCCGTCGTATGTGACGAGACTTGCCATTATGCATAACGCTTCAAGCCCTTCCTATTGCAGCTTGACTATCACAATGTATGCATATAGGGGCCATTTGTTTGGGCCAAAACGGAATATTTTCTGAGAAATTCCGGAGTTATTCAACTTCTTCACTTGCCTTATCAAAGGTTATGAATTTAGACTCTAATGTAAAAAGAGATATACATGTTTATTTGGATGATTTCCAAGATATTGATCCTCCACTAATAGTGAAAACATATCCACTAATGGAGTTAGTTTCAGTTGACCCAGTAATCCAATTTGCATCACTATATCCTTCAACAACTGTTGGATATTTGTTGTAATGCAAAGCATAGTTTTGAGTGTCATCTAAGTACCCCAAAACCTCTTCATTGCCATCTAATGATTTTGATTAGGATTACTTGTGTATCAACTCAGTTTACTTATAACGCATGTTATGTTTTTCCTTGTACAGTTCATGACATATATCAAACTTCCCAATACTCTGGCACAATCTAATTGAGACTGACTTTCACCTTCATTCTTAGCAAGATCAAGCTTCATATCAATTGGTGTCTTTGCCCTTTTGAAATTTAAGTACTTTAACTTTTCAAGTACCTTTTGAATATAATGAGATTGAGACCGTGCTAGACCATGAGGAGTTTTATGAATCTTAATTCCATCGGCAACTCCTAGATCTTTCACTTCAAACTTACTAGCGAGGATACACTTAGTAGCTTTTACATTAGCAATGTTGTTGCTCATTATTAGCATGTCATCCACATATAGGCATACAATGACATCTTGATTTGGAACATCTTTAATGTAAAAATATTTATCACATTTATTGATCTTAAATCCATTTGTCAGTATGGTTTGATCAAACTTTGCAAGTCATTGTTTCGGTGCTTCAAGTTGTTACATGTAAATATCTTCCTCTGACTCTCCATTCAAGAAGGCGGTTTTCACATCCATTTGATGAATTTCAAGATCGTATATTGTTGCTAGGGCAATTAGCATCCGAATTAATGTAATCCTAGTCACTGGCGAGTATGTGTCAAAATAATCAAGACCTTATTTCTGTCTATAGCCTTTGACAACAAATCTTGCTTTGTATTTGTCAATAGTTCCATCATCTTTCATTTTCCTTTTGAAAATCCATTTCGAACCCAAAGATTTGTTCTTGGAGTAAGATCAACCAACTCCAAGTATGATTGCTTAAGATTGAATCAGTCTCTCTATTGACAACCTCTTTCCAAAAGATTGAGTCTGTAGACAACATAAATTTCTTGAATGTTTGAGGCTCATTTTCAAGAAGGAATGTTACAAAATCAGATTCAAATGAAGTAATTGTCCTTCGACTTTTACTATGCCTTGAACTCTTTTCATTAGGTACATTCTCTTTTGGTTCTTCTCACATTCATTTAGACCCTCAACTAGATAACTCTAGTCTAATATACGGATAGATATGTTTCGTAATTAAAATTTAAAAAATACATTTTCTTATACTCATTTTAAGTCAAACTTTAACTTATATTTGATTAAGGAATAATATAATTATAAGTAATATTAAACAAATAGGATTGAATTTGGAAATACTCTTTAGTTACTTTCAAAAATTAAATAGCGTATATATACAACAATGATGAAGACAAGACCCATAACTACAACTTAAAAAAATACATTCTCTTGTACTCATTTTAATATTATGTCAAACATATACTTCCTCGATTTTGTTGTTCGTGTTGAGGTAGAGATGCATTTTATTTAGTTTCTTATATCTGATCCGATCTGATCTAACCTGATCCTTTTATTTAGGAATATTATTATTGTGCTTACTTATCATTTTCAACCCCCTCGATGGAAATTCTGCCTCCAGCACGAATGAAGAGGCATAGGCAAAATAACACTTGTACTTTCAAAAGAAAAACTATTTATAAGTGGCTACTTCTTACTCTGATGCTCCTTCAATAATTAGTCATATGACATTTTTCTTTCTCCTCGGGTTGACGTCAGCATGACGTCAATGCTCTTTTTATTTTATTTTGGAAAAGATTCAGCCTCACTTTTCACGTGAAGTGTTGTTCTCTTCCTTTTTGACTCTTTTATTTTATTTTTTAAAAATGCAATAAAATTCAAAAACAAAATATAGTAGCTAAGAGCCCATTAGACATAATGTAATATCTCGCATTTTAAAATAACTAGGAAGAAGCTAATAATTGGAAATAGTCATTTTTTGGAAAGACTGAAAATCTGGAAATTTTGTTAAGTTAGGAAAAATGAGTTTTTGGTCAACTTCAAACGGCCATAAATTCTAGCTTAGGATGAGTTAGAGGTACTTTCAGATATGGTAGGAAAGCTCTTGGAATTATCTTTCCAACGTCACTGAGTTTGCACGATTCCGAGTTTGTATGAGTGAGTTATGCCCTTTTGAAGTTGGGTTGTTTGATTAAGGAAAGTCTAATCCGGATTTTGGAAGGGTAATTTAGTCTTTTCCTTACCTAATTATTCTAATTCGTTTTTAGGAGTTAATTGGGGAAAATTAGATTTTAGTCAGTTTAGAAATGTTGAAGTTTCATGCTAGGGCTCGGAGAAGAGAGAAAGGAGAAGAGAGGCAAGACTCGTTAAGATCGTCAAGCTTAGCTTGTGGAATTCATCGGGGGTGATCCCTATAGGGTATGTGAGATCACATAGCGTTGGGTTAGTTCACCCATGCGCCCAACTTGATTCAATTTCAGCAAAGTATATTGATTTGAAAGTAAATACCTTGAATTCTTGATGCAGTTCATTTGAATCCTTGTGGGTTGTGTTGTTGAAGTTTTCTTGAGATTGATTCACGTTTTTAGTTGTGTTTTCTAGTAGAATCTGATGTTATTTGAGGGTATAGATGATTCTAAGTGTTTGAGGAAAGAACTAATGGAGTTTAGAGGGTTTAGAGTTGGAAAACGAAGAAGTAATTTCGTCGGGCAAATCTGGGAAGTGCCTCCGCGTCGCGGACCTGCTCCCCAGATTTCAGAAAAATCGTTTCGCGTCGCGGAGCGGTCACGGACTGTTCTTCCTCAAAAGTTGTTTTCGAACCAAAAATTTAAATACTTCTCCGCATCGCGGACCCACCCTCAGACAGTGATTTCTTGATCGTTTCTCATGTTTAGCTATCTAAAATCATTCATAAACATCATGAGATCTTTCTTATCACAAATCATAATCTTTGAATCCATAATTCAATTCAAGGAAAGTTAAGAGTCAAGTCAAGAGAAGTTAAGAGTCAAGTCAAGAGAAGTCAAGAGTCAAGTTTCCAAAAGTCTTTTATAAATGTTTTAACTTTGTTTTAAGACTTGAATTTTGAGTTGAGTAAAGAGTAAAGTTTGAAGTGCATTTCTTCAAAAGAGTATATCGGGACTATGTATTCCTAAAGAGTAAATGTTGTCATATTTAAACAAGAAAGGGAACTGAGATTTCCAAAAGAGCCTTGAGCTAAGTTTTTAGTAAAGAGTAAGAGTAAAGGAAGGTCAAACCAAATCCGGTGTCAACACTTGACTGACCGGAGGACCTAACTAGCTTCAACCGAGTTTTTGGTAGGCTAGGAAGCATTTCTTTTACTCTTCTATGTCTATTAAGTGTTTTGATCCTTGTGCCGATTGTTCATTATTCAAAGATTATATGGGAACTAAGTATTCCCAAGAGTAAAAATGTTTTCACAATTGAGCAAGAAAGGAAACTGAGATTTCCAAGAGAGCTTTTAAGCTAAGTTTTTGAGTAATTATCTCAAACCAAACAAAGTGTTTGTTTTAAAAACTTATGAGCTAAGTATGTTTTGGGAGTAGTATTGAGCACTGATATGGGGGTACGAGTTCATATTAACTCAAGTCTCCATAAACTATGTAGCCATCATGAGTAGTAAATGATCATACTTTTTAGATGACTCCTTAAGATGTTTTTAGCATAAGCTAGTGGATCCACTAAGTTAAGTAGTTCTATATGAAGGCAAAGTATAGGAAAGTTCTGGTAGCGTGGGTAAGACGCTATATAACCACTTAGGCTCATAGTGGTGGTTGTCGGTTAAAGAATCTCCCACAGAAACTATATTACTTTATTATATGAGTAAAGTTGAGTTTGTTATTTCCTTTTTCATTAACGAACTAAGTTGTTTTCTATTGTTTTAAATGCTTTGTATAAATTGCACTATTATTGTTTTTTTACACTGCATTTTGAGTTGAGTAAAGCCAAGGTAAGTGTTTCTTCCAGATTCTTTTCAAGCTTAAGTTATGTTTAGCATTCCAACTCGCATACTCATACATTCAATGTACTAATGCCAGTTGGCCTGCATCTTATTATAATGCAGACGCAGGTAACCAGGATCAGCATCCAACGCCTCGTTAATCCAGTTTGAGCAGTCAGAGTCTTGTGGTGAGCCTCCTTGCTTCCGGAGGATTCCCTTTTATTGCTTTTAGTTTTATTATTAGTCATTAGGATGTCATGGGCCTGCCCCGACATCCATCTCAGTAGTTTAGAGGCTTCATAGACAGACATTCAGTTAGTTAAATTCATTTGTCACTACTTTATTATTGTCTTATGTTTTTGAGACTTGAGTTTGCCATTTTGGCTAAGTTTGAATGTTTATTTAAAGACGTTCTAAGTTATTTCACAAGTTCCTTTTTTATTGTTTCTTGTGTTTAATTCTTCCGCTGAGTAAGTAGGTCAGGCCAAGGGTTCGCTTTGGGCCAACAATGGTTCTCGAGTGTCAGCCACATTCGGGGTGTAGGCTCGGGGCGTGACAAACTTGGTATTAGAGCACAGAGTTCAAGAGTCCTAGGGATTTTATGAAGCCATGTATGTAGAGTCCTAGTTATCGATGTGAAGCGCGCCACATCTATAATTAGGAGGCTGCAACATTTAGGAAATTCCTTCACTTCTTTCATACTCATTTCGTGCGTTAGAGTTTTATCTCTAAAAAGTTTCTTTCTAACTCGTGCTTGCACGTAACCGATTGTGAGTTGGACTGTTTTGAGGTGCTTTCATGGGGCGTTTCTTTCCCTGTGAGCTAAGAGAAGCAAAGAGATGGTTGCCGACATGCGGAGCAGGATGAATTTATTCGTAGTTGGGTTGACTCGTCTGTCAAGTAAGGAAAGTAAGGTAGCCATGCTAATAGGTTACATGGGCATAGCAAGGCTGATGATCCATGTGCAACAAGTTGAGAAGGACCAGCTGAAGGATAGAGAAGAGTTTGAGAATAAGAGGGCTAAGACATCAGGGAATGAATCCGGGGAGCAAAAGAGTGATGCGTACCGATCTTCTTTCCAACATAAGCAGAAAGGACCTACTTCATCATCTGCTAGTGCACCTGCACCAAGGAACAAATGTGAGTACAATAGTCAGAATTCTCAGAACTTCAGAGCTAGACCTGCGCATTCGCAAGGTATTAAGCCACAAGGGGGTACTAAGACTTATGCATGTGCTAAGTGTGTTAGGAGCCACTCAGGGGTGTGTCGTGATAGCTCCACTAGTTGCTTCAAGTGTGGCCAGAATGGTCATTTTATGAGAAAGTGTCCTAAGAGCAGACAGAGTAATGATAATGGGGGCAAATAAGTTGCTCCACCAGATAGAGTTGCATCTAGATGAGCTTCTTCAAGGGCAGACGGATAAGGAAATTGTCTTTATGCTATCGCTAGTCGCAGAGAGCAAGAGGATTCACTAAATATTGTCACTGGTATGATCCAAGTCTTCAATTTTGATGTTCTTCCTGAGCAACTTCTTGAGCTTTCAGTGTTTCTACACCGATGGTGAGTCTATTCTAGCAAAAAGAGTCTATCGTGATTGTTCTATTTCCGTCAATCACAAGAGTACCATGTCTGATTTAGTTGAGTTAGACATGGTAGAGTTTGATTTCATTCTAGATATGGCTTCATACATGTTATGCATCAATAGATTGTAGAACTCGAGTAGTCAAGTTACAGTGAACCAGTTATAGAATTGAAGAGCAATTCAGTAGTGCCTAAGGGTCGTTTTTTTGGTACCTTAAGGTGAGAAAGTTAGTTTCCAAGGGGTGTGTTATCACTTAGCCCGAGTTAATGACTCTAGTGTTGAGATACCTCTTATTCAGTCAGTTTCAGTAGTAAAAAAGTTTCCAGAAGTTTTTCCAGATGATCTACCCGGGGTCCCTCCTGAGAGAGAGATCGACTTCGGTATAGATGTTCTTCCAGATACTCGTCATATCTCTATTCCTCCATATAGAATGGCACCAGCAGAGTTGAAAGAACTTAAAGAGCAGTTGAAAGATCTTTTACAGAAAGGTTTTATTCGACCAAGTATCTTATATTGGGGTGCTCTGGTCCCATTTGTGAGAAAGAAAGATGGTTCCCTTAGGATGTGTATAGATTATCGTCAGTTGAACAAGGTTATCATCAAGAATAAGTATCCGCTTCCAAGAATTGATGATCTTTTCGATCAGCTTCAGGGTGCTACTGTTTCTCTAAGATAGACCTCAGATCTGGCTACCTTCAGTTGAAAGTAAGGGAATGTGATATTCCCAAGACAACATTCAGGACCCGTTATTGTCATTATGAGTTCTTAGTTATATCATTTGGTTTGACCAATGCGCCTGCAATATTCATTTACCTTATGAATAGAGTATTCAAGCCTTATTTAGATATGTTTGTTATCGTGTTCATTGATGACATACTAATCTATCCAAGAAATGAAGAAGATCATGCTAGTCATCTCAAAATAGTTCTCCAGACTTTAAAAGATAGAGAGTTGTATGCCAAGTTCTCTAAGTGTGAGTTTTGGCTTGAGCCTGTGACATTCTTAGGCCACATTGTGTTTGGAGAGGGAATTAAAGTTGATACCCAGAAAATAGAGGCAGTGCAGAATTGGCCTAGACCCACATCTCCAATTGACATTAAGAGTTTCTTGGGGTTGGCTGGATATTATAGAAGGTTTGTCGAGGGATTTTTATCTATTTTATCTCCTAGCTTTGACCAAGTTGACTCAGAAAATAGTGAAGTTTCAATGGTCTGAAGCTTGTGAGAAAAGCTTTTAGGAATTGAAAAAGAGGTTGAATATTGCCCCCAGTTTTGACCTTATTAGAAGGTACTCAAGGTTTTGTGGTGTATTGCGATGCATCTAGAGTTGGTTTGGGTTGTGTGTTAATGCGAAATGGCAAAGCTATAGCTTATGCCTCCCAACAGTTGAAGGTTCATGAGAAAAATTACCCAACCCATGACTTAGAGTTAGTTGCTGTAGTATTTGCTTTGAAGATATGGCGTTATTATTTATATGGTGTTCATGTAGATGTATTCACTGATCACAAGAGCCTTCAGTATGTGTTCACTTAAAAAGAGCTTAATCTCAGACAAAGGAGGTGGTTGGAATTACTCAAGGATTATGACATGAGTATTCTTTATCACCCATGTAAGGCTAATGTTGTTGCAGATTCTTTAAGCAGGTTGTCTATGGGTAGTACCGTCCATGTTAAAGAAGTGCATGGGAGGTCCTTCATTAATCATACCAACTGAAAATATTGGGATCAAGGGTGGTTTATCTTATGAAGAGATTCCGGTTCAAATTCTTGATCGCCAAGTTCGCCAGTTGAGAACAAAAGAGATAGCATCAGTCAAAATCTTTTGGAGGAACTAATTTGTTGAAGAAGCTACTTGGAAAGCTGAGAAGGATATGAAAAGGAGTTATCCATATCTCTTCGAATTCAGAGAAGTTTTGAATCAAGGTACTAATCCTTTCTTAGTATTTATTTATAAGTTGGCATGTTGTTTTGCATTTGCTTGTGGGTGTTTGAACTGAATGTTGTATGTTACACCCTTAGCCTAGTAAGAGTATTCTCATTCGAGGACGAATGTTCCCAAGGGGGAGATATTGTAACATCTCACAAATTAAAATAACTAGGAAAATGCTAATAATTGGAAATAGTCATTTTTGGAAAGAATGAAAATCTGGAAATTTTGTTAAGTTAGGAAATATGAGTTTTTGGTCAAATTCAAACGGCCATAACTTCTAGATCAGGATGAGTTAGAGGTACTTCCAGATATGGTAGGAAAGCTCTTGGAATTATCTTTCCAACGTCGCTAAGTTTGTGTGATTCCGAGTTTGTATGAGTGAGTTATGCTCTTTTGAAGTTGGGCTGTTTGATTAAGGAAACTCTAATTAATCCGGATTTTGGAAGGGTAATTTAGTCTTTTCCTTACCTAATTATTCTAATTCGTTTTTAGGAGTTAATTGGGGGAAAATCAGATTTTAGTCAGTTTAGAAAGATGATTTCTTGATCTTTTCTCATGTTTAGCTATCTAAAATCATTCTTAAACATCATGAGATCTTTCTTATCACAAATCATAATCCTTGAATCCATAATTCAATTCAAGGAAAGTTAACAGTCAAGAGAAGTTAAGAGTCAAGTCAAGAAAAGTCAAGAGTCAAGTTGAGAGAAGTTCATAAAGTTTTCTAAAAGTCTTTTACAAATGTTATAACTTTGTTTTAAGACTTGAGTTTTGAGTTGAGTAAAAAGTAAAGTTTGAAGTCCATTTCTTCACAAGAGTATATCGGGACTATGTATTCCCAAAGAGTAAATGTTTTCATATTTAAACAAGAAAGGAAACTGAGATTTCCAAAAGAGCCTTGAGCTAAGTTTTCAATAAAGAGTAAGAGTAAAGTTCATTCTTCAAAGAATACGGGAACAAAGTATTCCTAAGAGTAAAAAGGTTTTCACAATTGAGCAAGAAAGGAAATAGAGATTTTCAAGAGAGCTTTTAAGCTAAGTTTTTGAGTAATTATCTCAAACCAAACAAAGTGTTTGTTTTAAAAACTTATGAGCTAAGTATATTTTGGGAGTAGTATTGAGCACTGATATGGGGGTATGAGTTCATATTAACTCATGTCTCCATAAACCATGTAGTCATCATGGGTAGTAAATGATTATACTTTTTAGATGACTCTTTAAGATGCTTTTAGCATAAGTTAGTGGATCCACTAAGTTAAGTAGTTCTATATAAAGGCAAAGTATAGGACAGTTCTGGTAGCGTGGGCAAGACGTTGTATAACCACTTAGGCTCATAGTGGTGGTTGTCGGTTAAAGAATATCCCACATAAACTATATTACTTTATTATATGAGTAAAGTTGAGTTTGTTATTTCATTTTTCTTTAACGAACTAAGTTTTTTTCTATTGTTTTAAATGCTTTGTATAAATTGCATGATTATTGTTGTTTTACAATGCATTTTGAGTTGAGTTATTCAGGAGTTGAGTAAAGCCAAGGTAAGTGTTTCTTCCAGATTCGTTTCAAGCTTAAGTTATGTTTAGCATTCCAACTCGCATACTCATATATTCAATGTACTGATGCCAGTTGGCCTGCATCTTATTATGATGCAGACGCAGGTAACCAGGATCAGCATCCAGCGCCTCGTTGATCCAATTTGACCACTCAGAGTCTTGTAGTGAACCTCCTTGCTTCCGAAGGATTCCCTTTTATTGCTTTCAGTTTTATTATTAGTCATTAGGATGTCGTAGGCCTATCCCAACATCCATTTTCAGTTGTTTAGAGGCTTCATAGACAGACAGTCAGTTAGTTAAATTCATTTGTCGCTACTTTATTATTGTCTTATGTTTTTGAGACTTGAGTTTGCCATTTTGGCTAAGTTTGAATGTTTATTTAAAGACGTTCTAAGTTATTTCACAAGTTCCTGTTTGACTATTTCTTGTGTTTAATTCTTCCGCTGAGTAAGTAAGCCAGGCCAAGGGTTCACTTGGGGCCAATAATGGTTCTCGAGTGCCAGCCACGTTCGGGGTGTAGGCTCGGGCGTTACACTTAACTTTAAAAAAGTTTTTTTTTTCAAAAGTAAATGTTGCCCTTAGACAATCTGATTCTGAGGCTAACATTATGGAACAATTAACGGGAGATGCACGTGATTTTTTAAACCCTAAGAGAGTTTCGAAAAAAGATATCGAAAAACCAGTTGGCGATCAAAATGTGGTGCAACAATTGGCTAGGAATTATAGTTCTTTGGCTACTGTTGATGGAGTCTCAAAGTTGCATGGTATATGTATTAATGAGTTTGGGACTGATACGTTAGTAGATTCAACTCCTAAATCAAGTAATACATGAAGCTTCAATTTTACCGAATGAAAATTTTGTTCAAACCATTGAGAATGATTTGGAAGTCGATGTTTCTAGCATTGGGAATTCAAATCACAAATCTTTAAATGAGGTCCCCCAACATGTTGAAAAATGAGTACATCAAGCCAAGGAAATTGTAGTTTCAACTGCTATGAATACGAGTGAGGACGTTGATGTCTCATTAGCAATAATGCTAGACAAGGATTTGAACACAGGGTGAGGATCTAGCAGCAAAAAGAACTGGAACATGGTTATACGTAGGAAGACATCATCTAATGTTTCTCCAAGTATGCAAAGTAATTCCTCAAATGACCTATTATGCTTGAATAGTTTTGATGCTTTCTTGAAGGATACCGTAAAAGATGGTAATGTTATGGCTCCAACATTACACATTTCTTATCCTGAAGTAAATAAGATTTTTCAAGAATGTGAGGCTGCCATGACACTCTAATCCAATTTATCGATCAAGCCACCCATAGTCACTTTGAACACCTTAGCTCACGAGGTCCCTATCCAATCTTTGGAGTCGTTTGGGAAACTTCAAGGTGAATCTGGACAACTCATTTTGTCCAAAGGGAATGACAAAGATTTGGTGAAAGGTATGTCATCAGTTTCTCAAGCTAATCTCACAAATAATTTGATTATTTCAAAGGCAAATCAGAGGGAGATGAGTGCTCCTAGGTGGGCTGATTTGGTTGAAAAAGAAAAGCAGGTCTCACATCCTATTTTAGATGGAAAATTAAGTCCATAAGCTTTAGAATTTATGCCTAAAAGTGTTATTGCAAAGTGTTGACACCCAATTTTGTACCTCCACAATATAAATTAATCATTTCGAGCTTCTTCAATTTCAAACGATTTAAAATAATTAGTTTTATAAAATTTCAAAAAAAAAATAAATAAATATAGTTTGCAAGTTATTTTAAATAGTTTTGTCACTTTTTTGTAATTTTAAATTAACATATATTTTTATATAATTTTGTATATAATTAGTATATTTTATAAACATTTCGAAAACCATCTCAAAATGATTTTAATTTTAGTAAGTATTTTACTAAATTAATTTTGTCTAAATTAGTAGTTTATATTTTGAATCATTAGTAAATTGAGTTAATTATTTTATTTCGTTAAAATTAAGAAGCTCGTTAGTTAATTATATTAATTTGTCACATTTAAGTTCTACCCGAATTAATTGATTACCTCAATTTGGTTAAGTGTTTAACTTAAGTGGGCCAAGTTTGCAATTCTTTGGCCCTTTTTCTTAATTACAATTCTAACCAATTCCTTACCATGTCTTCAATTCAATTTTCAGACCATTTTAGGCCGAACCCAGCTGGCCCATTCCAATTTAAATCCCAACAGCCCATTTTCCAATTCAATATTCCCAATTCCCAACAACACATATACATCAAAACAACGTCCAAACCAGCCGTCCCCAGCGTCTTTCTCACTGCGAACAAACCCAGCAACTTGTGAATCATTCCAGAACGCGAACCCAGGAACCCGACCCAAATCCAACGCGTCCCTCTCTCACCCGCAGCGTGTTCTTCTCCGTACAAGTGCCGTTGTCGAATTTTCCAGATGTCGTAATCTCGTGTTCCTCCTGTCCTTGCTCATCAATCAAACGACTCAATTCACTTTTCCGTTGAAATTTGGTGAAGGATTTGGAATAATCGAGTCAGCAACCTTATCCTCAAGAGAGATTTAAATTTCAAATTTTGAAAATCTATCCTAATCCCTCCCATTTCCCCCCTTTAAATCAGCCTTATTTCTCCTTCTATATATAGCTCATTTCCCCACTTGGTTAAAGGCTGGCGGAAACTCATACACAAAAGGAACAACTTAGCAAAAACACATTTGAAATACACTCCAGAATTGAGAATATAATTTGTTCTAAGGCTTAGTTTAACTCTTTCCGTCCATCACTCACCCAGGTTCATTTGAGTTTGAGGTCACCAGTGAGGTCGGTAGTGGTTGGATCGCTCAGTCAATCTCGTAGTCGTCTCAGCCGCTGCCCCGAAAAAGGTAACACCTATTTCCGTTCATGCCTCTGTTGTTCTCAATATGTTGACATATTTGATTCTCGACTAGACGAGTTATATACTTCTTTGGTTTTTCTAATCTCAAATCTTATTGTTTAACATTCTTATCCAATTTGAGAAGGTTTTTGTTGTTTGATAGCTCTGTTGTGTTGTGTGTGTTCGGAGTTCATCTCGAGATAATATCTATCGTGGTGTTGTCTTGGTTGTTTACCTTTGTTTAGATCATGAGTTTCGTCATCTAAACCGGATTCGAAATATGTTAATAAATCAACAGACCCAAGCTTTATTGCTTATCTTTAAGTTATTTAAGATTATCTTTGCGTCCTTATCACCTCTCATTCTGCATTAATTTCACCTACTTGTTGCTGAATCGATTTGCTTTTATTTGCATTTTGCTTCATCTTTAAGTATCGATCTCTGTTGGTTTGTTGTTATTAATGTTGTTGTCTATGTAAAGGCAGAATCTTGACTAGCTTCCTACTGCCTAACATGATCCATTTTTTTGATCAAGTCTATGGCACTTTCTGCCTAATACCTTAGTTTTGTTAAAGTTTCAGCTTTGCCTTTAAGATTTTTGGAGCGAATTTTCTGGAGTTGATTTTTTATTTTATTTTTTGTGTATAGCATGCTGATTTTTTTTTTTAAGTATGAACACAATTGCTAGTAGTTTGCCTACATGTTATATGGTCTTCATATTAGTTCACTGATATGAGTGAATGAGTTTATGTCCTAGTTGGTTTCAATTAATGTTCAATTGAGACTTCGCATAGCATGTGGGTTGATTTTGTCATTTTATATCTAATTAAAATTTCTCTCTTCTCTGTTTTTGAACCTGCCCGGTAATGATTTTAATCTTGTGATAGGTAATAGTCTTTATTAAAAGCTTATTAGTTTACATCTCATATGACCTTTGTTCTAATGCTTGATACTTATCATTGCTCCTCATTCATGATACATAAAATTTAACAAGTTTTCATCAGTTTTCCCTTCAAATTATTGTTTAAGTGTTGTGTTGTGTTATTTCACTTATTTATTTATTTTACCTTTATCACTTCATTAATTTCCCAAAAATGCTAATTATATAACTTGTTTATCGTTTTGCATGTAAATCTATCCGAGTCCATTTTGGAGGCTGAAGTATGTTGTATACGAATGGTATAAACATGACCCGTACACAGTAAAATAAACTTGGAGTATACAGGTCCTTAAAGGCAAAAGGGGCCAAAGCCCCAAATGAAATTACAGCAGGCCCAAAAATGATAAGGAATTGATTTTTTATGAGATGGACCAAAACCCATCACTTTTGACAAGCTTTAGATAATAGGACAGGTACAAAGGCACTGGCAAGCCCATTTTCGAATTTGGGCAAAAAGCCCAAGTTCAACATTTCTTCCTTTACTCTTGCTTGTATTAACTAACCTCATATTTTTTATGGTTGAATTTAATTAAGTTCCCCAAGATGGCCTTTTCTTATTTTTGAAGTACCTATTATTTACTTATTTATATATATAGTTACATATGATTATTTTGTCCTAGTAGGAATAAATATTGAATTTTTCTTAAAAGTAACAACTTAAAATTATCTTCCTTTTCTTTTACTTAGTTACAATTTTAAAAAAAATTAGTCAAAGTCATTTTAGTCAAATCGCCGGTCAACCGCAAGTTAGCGGACATTTCGAAGGCCTAACACCTTCTCGTAATGTACATTGAACTTCGAACCCTTTTATTTTCGATTGATTTTATCTGTTTGAATCTTTTGAAAACTTTAGGTTTTTTCTTGATTTTTACTAAAAAATTAAGTGGCGACTCTGTTCGTTTGGAAATTTGATTTCTCTTAAATCATAAGTTTAATCGATTTTTCAAAAACTTAGTCATTTTTATTTTTCGAGTAAAACAAAAATGGTGACTTAATTAAGTTCTAACCACAAGATTTGAGACTATTTGACTAATTGTTATTAATTGCTTAATTGTTTATCTGTGTTTAATGTGTTTAAATTACTATAATTGTCATTGCATTCATGGCATTTTCCAATTGTATGTATAGTATATTAAGAATAGTTTCTACATAATCGCAGCCGGACTTTTTATACTCGACCCTTTTTTAGAATGATCGGCAATTTATTGGTACGTCATGCGTCCAATGGTTGTCGTGAGTTCCAGCCTAAGTTGTCCGCTTGGGTTCTCGGTCTTTCAAAAGTCATTCTTAGTCAACTAGCATAGAGCGAAACCAAATCCCAAATTTAGCACATTCTGAACTAAGTTAACCCAACACCCAAGGCGTGTTGGGCCCATTAAAAGCCCACCTTGTGTCGATTTGACCCATTGGTCAATAAAAGACTATCATGTTTATGTGTTTAAATTTGAAGGATGTATACGTCATTTGGCAAAGCATTGTCTCTTGGGGTTTAGAGTTTAATAGTTTGTTCGAGTCGAAAAAGCATCAAGTTACCATTTCATCCAAAAGCGTGGACATTCGGAGATGACAAGAAATCAAAAAGAAGGATCATCCATGGAAGCATAGTTTAAGATTGTACCCCTGCGTGCGTGGGATTGATCATTTGTATCCCTTTTCCCTATTATGTATCCCCTTTCAGTTTTATTCGTAAAATTTGTATAAAATTGGGTTTCGAGGAAATGCAATGTTTCAAACGACGTTATACATCCTTCGAATTGTTAGGCCTACCCTTGGCACAAAAGGGTCACATATTTGTTTAGAACGCACAATATTTGCTTGTGTTATAACTTCTTGTGTGAATATGTTGCTTTATTTGAAGATATTCTA
The DNA here is from genome assembly GCA_036250505.1 of Solanum acaule. Classification (NCBI taxonomy): domain Eukaryota; kingdom Viridiplantae; phylum Streptophyta; class Magnoliopsida; order Solanales; family Solanaceae; genus Solanum; species Solanum acaule. Next base: position 3,974 of record JAJOOR010014495.1, on the reverse strand, counting down.
GCTCACTCCTCTTCGAATTATTTTCTAGAACTCTTTAAGCACAAATATCAAGTCACTATCAAAAGTGAGTCCAAATACTCTTCGAGTCTTTAGTTTCACAACAAAATTCGAACTTCATTTTTCAAATCTTACTTTCTCATCAAAAAAAAAAAAGAGTTAACCATTTATCTAAAATCAAAGGAGATTCAAGCTGGTCGAACTACGTAGGACCTGAATTTTCCCTCATGAGATATGTAGGCAACCTTTCAAAGCTCGGTCTCCATTTTGAGAAATTTTATCTTTTCCAACTCTTGCAAGGAGAATAGAGTTTCATATCAATCGAAAATCAGAAATATAACAATGAAAGAGACAATCAACTTTGTCTCGACTCAAGGTGACGTTTCTAATTCACTAAACTCAAAATCAAATAGACAAATTCCTATCTATTCAGTCATTTCTCTAAATATGTGGGCTAGTTTATCTTCAAGTGGAGAACCTCTTATGTGTTTGTGGTCATATGTGTGATATTTTGTATTATTTATCATCTACATAGACTAACACGTTTATCCTTTGAGTTATTTTTCTTTGTCAGGTGCTTTGAACTGATATGTGTTGATAAGCTGGCTGGTCATCCTTATTTCACAAGATCTAAGGCCCCCAAAGATTCCTTCCCCGATCAAAGTTTGTAAACGGAAAGGCAGTAATGGGTGAAAACAATGAAAAGATTATCCTGACTGATGTTGCCGTGGCTCAGCCCGCCGCCGCTAATCAAAATGAATTAATTATGCAGTTGATGCAACAGATTACCGAAATGACGATCAAAATGCAAATAAGCCAAGATTTGTCTAATCCAATTTTCGCTTTCAACCCTCTAGGAGATGGAAGACCTTCACTCCACTTTCCTCCACCAAATGGGGAACAGGTTCATAGCCCGTCCACTAACCCCGCTCAAAATCCTCCAATCATCGACCTAATAACTGCCCCAAATCCCCATCATGCCTATATCTCTTACCAAGCGCCACCTTCTCCTCAAGGTACCAACTCCCAAACCTTCCCTCCTAATTAGAATCCCAACCCGCAAGCTTGCCCTCCCCCTCAAAATCAAAATGTTAACAATCCCCAAACCTACCCCCATCACCAAAATCAGCATACCAACCCCCAGACTTTCCCCAAAAATTACCAAGCCACTCAAAATACCCAGAATCCCTTCATTGCTCCGCCATTGCCTCAAAAAACTACTTTTCAAATTCCAATTACAAATGAACCCTATGCCAACTATTCCGAGCTTGATCACTATGAGGAACAGGAGAGAGAGTTGAGGTCAAAGGAAGAGGCAGTCAAGCTGAATATGAAAGAAGCGATCAGGAAATTCATGAAGGAGCTGCACTATATTCCTGAAGTTGATGGGTTGAGTTACGAGGATTTGTGCATCCATCCGAATTTGGACCTCCCGAAAAGGAGGAACAGGAAATCCATTGGCGCATCTGAGAGCCTATTGTTACCAACTCGTAGGAGTTGGCTGGAATAAAGCCTTGTTAATGTGGCTCTTTAGCCAAAGTTTAAGTGGAGAAGCGTTGGAATGGTTTACCTCTCATGTGATAAAACAATGGTCTAGCTGGAATGCACTAGCTAAGAATTTTGTCGAACGGTTCACCTACAATGTGGAGATCGTTCCTAATCGCTATTTTTTGGAGAGAATTAAGCGCAAATCCACTGAAAGCCATCGTGAATATGCGTATAGGTGGAGGAAAGAGGCAACTCGAGTTCGAGCTCCTATGTTTGAGAAGGAGATCGTTGAAGTGTGCATACTCATTCAAGAGCTAGAGTATTATGACAGGATAATATTGCTCATTATAGTAAAATTTGCGGAGATAGTCAAGGTAGGTGAGGCTATAGAAGATGGGATTAAAACTAGAAAGATTTCTAGTGTTGCCGCTCCAATCGAATCTTCAGGATTGTTGAAAAATAAGAGAAAAGATATGTCTTCTATTTCTTGCACATCCAATGGAAAAGGACACTTCAGAAAATCCTCATCTTACAAAGGTTATCCTCGAGCTCCACAAAGTTCATATCCAGCTTGTTATACCCAATCAGGTTATCAAACTCAACCACCGAGTTACCAAATTCTACCTCTTAATTACCAAACTCCACCACCGAGTTACCAAATTCTACCTCTTGTATACCCAACTCCACATCCAAATTACCAAAATACCCATCCATATTACAAAGCTCCATCAGTTAATTGTTCAAATATCCAATCAAGTTACCAAACTCCACCCCCGCACTACCAAAACACCCCTCATAGCTACCGAGCTCCACAATACCCAAATTTCCAAACGCAAGCACCAACTCACCAAAATCCTTTAAATTACCGTCAAGTACCTTCACATCCAGGAAATAATTACAATCCTCCTCACCCAAATCCTGAGAAGAAAACCTTCTAGGGTCTTTACTCTTTTGGTTGCGAGTCGAACATAACTTTTTGAGAGATTGAAATCAGCTGGCCTGATACAAACAATTGATCCAAAGAATATCAATGTCAACTCCAAGCTTTATACACCCGATCTTCACTGTGCTTACCATTCAGGAGGTGCTGGGCATATTACTGAGGATTGTATCAACTTGAAACATAAAATTCAAGACTTGATAGATCAAAAGGTCATCACTCTTCAGACTGCCACTCATAATGTCAATAGTAACCCCATGCTGAATCATGGAGGAATGACTATTAATATGATTGAAGTCGAAAAAGATTTGAATGTGGAGAAAGTTATAATCTCAGCCAACCTTGAAAAGCTTGAGAAAGTTTTAACCTCTCCAATCAAAAGAGTAAAATCCAAATTTGTGATCATGGCACCTCATCAAACTTTTGCTTTAGTGCCAAAAGAGGGTCAGAACAACCAGAAGATCAATCAACCTTTTCCAAAATCATTGTCTCACTCATATCAGTCTTTGCCAATGCAAAATGGTCTAGAGGAAGGAATCGAAAATTGGTTCAAAGAAGTTGATATTGTGCTTGAAGAGATGATCAAGACACCAGTCATACCAGATAGCAAGTCAAAGGACAAAATGCCTAATTGGACATCCACTTCGCTCTTGATTCCTCGCTTGTCTTGGTAGACATAGACATTTTTCTATGTTATTTCTAAAATTGGTGGTGTTCTGAATGAGGCTCGAGAACCATCCTTTACTCTCTACTTTTGCCTCACTATGTTTTAATCTCCCTCCTAATATTTTGAAGGAAAAAAAAGAGAAGCAAAATGATTTATCGTCATGGCCAACGTTCTTATATTCTTATTTCAAATGAAAACCTCATTTATTGCAAAAATTTGTTTTACTTGCTTTATATTTGCTATCTAATAGTATCTCTTTATGATTTCAGTGAAAATATTTTCAAATCTGTCAATATCATGTCATGTCACAAGCTGAATGAACAAAATGGGATAGATGCGGACGGATTTGAAGACTACAATGAGAAGATCATAGTACCCAAACACTTGGTTGAGGAATTCTGACAGTTCAAAATTCACGAAGAGCTGAATTTAGAAGAGATCAGAATAGTGAATCAAGAAAATGATGAATGCATCAAAGAAATCAAAATTGGTGCTTATATGACAAAAGCACAAGAAAGTGAACTCATCAGTTTGCTTAGAGAACACATTGATATATTTGTTTGATGACATTACATGGTTGAGCGTGAACATTGGATCTCACAAGTCATCAATCTACTTAAATGTTGTAAAAAGATACAATGTTTGAAGACTAGATTCTATCTTTTCCTTGTAATAACTTTTATTTGCTTGTAATCGTTTATGTTTAGAATTTATCCATTTGTAATGAACTACGTCTGACCTGAAATCTCAAGAATGAGATACGTAGGTGGCCTATGTCGGCCTCGATCACCTCATTATCCCTTTTAATGTGTTTTTTTAATTATTTGAACTACGTTTGACCTGAATTCTCAAGAATGAGATACATATGTCGGCCTCGGTCGT
>JAJOOR010014494.1:0-18577 GCA_036250505.1 Solanum acaule | reverse complement strand
AACATCAATATAAGCAATTGACATATTCCCTTCATAGCCTTCAAGGCTTCATTCAAAGACTCAACCCTAATTTCATAGAAATTATACATAACCTAGGGTAGAATCATCATAAAAACATGAATTACATAACATCACATTCAATTCAGAGCCTTCAATCAATATCCAACACAAACTAGGGTTAGAATCAGGAAAAGAAGGAGAAACATGGGTCTCATGGGGAATTCTTCAAGAAACCACCAATACAACATAAATTCATCCATAATTGTTCATATAACATCAATCAAAGTTAGTTTTTAACATCAATTTCACTTTAGAAAGAAGACCCACGTTTTTTGATCGAAACCTAGAAATTTTAGATTTTGAAATTCATCTTGAAGTGGCCTCTTGGGGAAAGGAATCCCAAGAGTGATAAGCAACCATACCTTATAGATGAATTAACCACGAAAATCCGAGTTGAAACCTTGGAGAGTTGACCTTCTTCTTGAAGTTCCAATCTTCTTCAATGGAGTTCTTGAGAAGAGAGAGAGTAGATAGAAGGAGGAACTTTAGGTTTAGATCTTTGGGGTTTTGTGTTTGAGTGATAAAGGTGAGGTAAATTCACTGAAAAATCATTATATACACGACCCCTAAAGAACCCCAAATACCCCTCACTTAAAAGGACTCTTTAATGAAGTAAAAATAGATTTCTGCATTTTCATCGCGGAACAAGTCCGCGACGCAGAGATGTTCCCTAAAGATATTGGAATTAAATTTCAAGACAGTAGAGTCCGCGACACGACCGCGTCACAAACTGACGTTTTTCTCCTTGGGGGAGCAAGTGCGCGACGCGCCCCTATTCCCTCCAAGTGCAATTTGCAAGCTGCCTTGGCAGCTTGCTTGGCTAAGGTTGGGGTCCTCCTCGGGGCCCCTTAGGGTGGCTCCAGGGAGTCGTATTCAAACTTTTTGACCCTAGGAACATATATTTACCTATTTTATACCTTTTCACCAGATTATACCATTATACGACACTCCCAAACCTGCCCAAAACCTAAGAACACACTAGAACACATTCTTTTCTAGTTTCCGGACGTCGTGGTCGTTTCTTGACGTTTAGAATTTTACTCTTCCACACCAAGTCAATTACATTAGTTTAGGTTTATAAACATCATTTTAACTATTTTAAGTCATTATTCATAAGGTGAGGCTCTAACTTATGTCATAGAATTTTCGGGGTGTTACATATTTATTATATTTTTTTGTTATATTTATCTTGTTGGTTTTCTTATATTTTAATTATTTTAAACTTTAAATATGGATCCCATTAAAAAAGTAGTGGTAAAAAGTCAATTTATGGAAAAAAAAAGGAGCTACTAGTAGGGGTGGGGGTGGAAGTAGTTCTCATTGCAGCCTAGATTTAAAAATTAATATCGACGATTATACTCATGTTGATGAAACTTTTTTTATATCACATCCCACTATTTTAGAATTAATTCTGAATATGAAGTAGCCCATGAGACCTTAAATAGATGGTTTGCTAATTTTGAGGAAGAGTTGGAGGAAGAAGTAGAAATAGAAAACCAAGACTTAGATGACACCCCGACTAGTCTTGCCACAAAATTATAGCAATAAAATGATCTCCCCCGTGTTCGGCTTTACTAAAAACTCTGACCTCTAGGGGAGAAAAGTTAGTGCAGCCATTACGTGTTAATTTCCTATATTAAGAAGTTGGGTATAAACCTTTGGTGACCTTGGACCTTTAGTTTGTTGGTTTCTGATAGTGTGTGGCCTTTCGTAGGACTTCACAAAGGTTAGTATTGTGGAGGTTTTTTATGCTTCACAAAGGTTATAGTCCATTTGTGGTGTTTCGTGTGCATAAATTTTGTTGGTTTTATTTCTTTTGTGGCATTGCTATGCAATTTTTATTATTGTTGAGGGGATTTTTTGTTTTTCGTGTGATTTATTATCAAGGGAAATATATTTAAGGGCCTAATTAATAGCCCTTGCAACATCTTTGTTGTGGCAATAGCATGAAACAAAAGAGTAGTGTCAATTTATTTTTGTTTCCCTAAAGCATTTGTGTAACACCGTTTATATGTGATTGGTTAATGTTGTACACAAGTGAAAATGTTAAGAATGTGAGCTATAACGGGTGTCATGTAACGTTTAAAATCTACTGTCATATGTGAGGATATAATATTGCATAAACTAATAAATGCACATCCATTTTGTGTATGATTGATCTACTGCAACTCCTTATAGACATTTTATGCCTAGAAGGAATCCTATGAAAAATAATATAGTGAGGGTGATGAATGTGTGATAGTATAAATGCAATAAGTAAATGTATTGCATACTATAGTCTTACAGTGATAGGGAATTGGATTTAGAAATTAGCCCAAGGGAAAAGGGTGGTAAACTTGGAGGCATATTGTGTCCTTAATTAAATGATTAGAAATTCAAGCTAACTGTTAAAAGCCTCGCATTAATCCTGCATCACGTTTTATTTTTCTATTTGTTTGGTATTTAGTGTGTCAAGCTTCGCACGTGTACAGGACTGTGGAACTCGGAGATGGTGGAATCATGAAGGTTCGTTGAGAACATGATTAGAAAACAACTTTTTCAGAGGAAGTGTAAAACTAAATTAGAAAAGCATTCAATAAGGGTATTTTGAACTAACAGTTCGCTTTGCCTCGAGGCTAATTTCGCGGGTTGCTTCTGGGGTTATTTTTATCCTATAATCACTTGATTATCGAGCAGTGGGTCTATCAAAAACAGCTTCTCTACCCCAAGATATGCGTACAATTTTTTTACACTATTCCTTTTTCAAACCTCAAATTTTGGGATTACATTGACTATGTTGTTGTTGTTGTTGTTGTTGTAGTTAGTGTAAGTACTCCTCATTTTGCGAATTGATTTGGTTGATTTATGATAGTTACAATTTTGGGTGTTCTTTGTTGAATGCTTTTTTATTACCAGTGGAAACAATTACTTCTTTAATAATATCTTCCATACTTGAATTCTATGATTGTTTTTAAAGTCTGATTCTAAATTTATAGTTTAAATGCTCGTGCCACGACTTTTGTGTGCTATATCAAGATAGAAAATCTTGATATCCTTTGGCATCTTCATCTTTATATTGTGCAGAGAAGTTCGTAAAATTCTGGCACATCATAGTGTTCTAACTAAATAATTTATATATCTATCTTGCAAGAGAATGCACAAAACAATTGCTGAATATTTGTCTTCCTATCCATGAGTGAAGAAGGTCAATGATGCAGGTCTTTCTAACCATCCAGGGAGGTCTTTGCACTTCTCTCAGGTATTCAAACAAGTGACTTTTTTTGGGAATTTGAACACATGGTCTATGGTTGTCAGTATCCCGCCACCATGAAGCTCTCAATTGAAACTTATTGTTTAAATGTTGATCAATTTGCTGGCTATGGGTGCAGGATCGATGTTGAGTTTTCTGACTGGTTCATTAGCACTCTTTAAGCATGTTGTTGAGGCTACCAAGTACTAAAGCATTAAAGTTAGTTTTGGTTAGTTTCATCCTATGCTCAATTACAATTTTCTAAGATCATATTTTCCTATCAAACTACTCCCTAATGACATTTGCCTTCTCAATCTTTTCTGCATTGATTATAGTAAACGTCCAAATATTCTTTTGCTTTGGTAGTCCCTCGTATTCTCTTTTGATATTTGGACTATGAGGACACAATCACATTTTTAGTTGGGGGTGCCTCCCTTGTACTCATTTTGTTGATTGTTCTGCATACTGTGACTGTGCCCGTTATGGATTGGTGTGCCCTTGTCGGGCTTTGATATTGTGGTTGTTTCTATTGATATTGTGTTGGATTGGTGTATTTTAGTTTTTGAGTTGTAGTTTGTAACTTCTTTGCTTTATTTTATTGTAAGATTTAGAATGACGATACCCGATGATAGATAGAGAGTGATGACTTTCTAAAGGTTAAATCGCCGATTGCTTAAGGGTGAAATCATCGTCTATTTGGGAACGTTTTAACTTGGTTGGTACTTAGAGCCTATTCATACATGTTAATAGTATTGAGCATACCTCTCCGTTTTTAAAAGGTTGAGCATTTTATGAATTATGTTATGACAACTCTTACAACTCTTTTTGTGACTTTTGATTCGTTAGTGGTTAAAATGTTCAATACTACTTGTATTATGAAAAGGAAGTAAGATATTGAACCATCTTGATTGATTTGCAGGCCATGTGTGGTGAGTTTTTGAATAATGTCTTGTGTTCGCTTTTGTCACCTAGAACTTGCCCGGCTGGTCGTGAAATGTTGGTCTTGATCTAGTTTGGTTGGAGAAATGATCGTAGGCTTTCTTTGTTGTTCTTGAAGTCCACTTGGCCTAAGAATCCCACCTTTGCATAGATATTGTCCCTTTGTGTCGAATACTTTTTATTGACAACCACATTACAAGCCTTGTCCTTTTTGAAAAAGTAACCCTCTTTTGAACCCAAGTCAAGGCTAAAAGCTTAAGTTGGGGGTGTTATGGAAAATTCATCGAAGGGATGCTTACCTCATTAGGGCTTGATATAAAAAAAAAAGGAAAAAAAGAAGAAGAGAGAAATAAAGGGATGTATGGAAAGTCTTAAAGAAAGAAAAACCTTTGAAAAAGAAAGAAAGAAAATAAATAAATAAATGAGACTTGAATCCTCCTAAAGTTGAAAAAATGGGTGCATGTGGGGCATCTAGAGTGGCAATAAGAAATGAAAAATGAAAATTAGTGTGGAATGTGCATGGGTTTGAAAAGTGAAAAAAAGTTGAGAAAGTATTATGAGTTATTATATAATGTTCAAGGAGGGTGTAGTCACTTCTACCTAAATGCTATCCTAACCTTTCCTAAGCCTATATTACAAGCTTAACAAAGTCCTTTGAGATTTCTAACCAAATGGAGTTGAGTCAATAATGATTGAAAATATGGGCAAGCCTATGGTGTGACATTTGTGTACATGAGATGATTCTTTGTGAGTGTGAGTGTTGCATCTTTGTTGTCCCATGTCTTGTTTATATGTGTGTGCGGTTTTGGGACACTTCTTTCATGTGAGGGCATGTAAGTTGAAAAAGTGGTGATTTTGAAAATTCCTAATAGAGTCAAGTGCACATGCGAAAGTGTTAATGAGTTGAGTCATCTCTTGAGTTTGAGTTGTTGTCACTTAAATGATTCTTGGTTTTTAAAAATGTAATGAGAATGAGAGGATTTCTTATGTGAAAAAAGTTTGCGCGTGGACTATTTGTTAGTACCAACCGGAGCCATTTCCTTGTGCTTAATTGAGATGGGGAAGTTGATTTGTGGTGTGTCTTGAAATACGAGCCTCTTGTGTTCGAACGTTACTAAGAGTTGGGTATTTTTATTAACGACGACCGCTTACTCTGTTAACTTGTTTTGAGGGTGATTTGAGCGTCATCAATTATTTAAGATTTTTGTAAAAAGTTCTAAACATGTATGCATATTACTTCCTAGTGATGCAAATCTCCAGCTTCTTTTCACTGTTGTGGAGAATGCACCATCTGAAACAGTTTGATCAAATTGCACTGTTGGTCTTGGAGATCTGGCAGTTTGTTTTCCTAATCTGTTAGAGCCATGGACAGAGCATATGTATACATGATTAAGAGATCGTTCATTCTCATCTAATACTGAATGAGATGAAGGTTTGGCTGGACTATCAAACATTTATACTTAGCTTTCATGTGTCAGAATTTTTATCATCTTGATTTGCATGTATCATTATTAGGTTGAAGTTTATATAAATGAAATGGCCAACTGTTTGGAAGATGAAGATGAAAGAATTTCAAATCTTGCCAAACGTTCTTTCATGAGTTGTCAAAGAAAAGGTAGTATATTTACCCAACTTTTCTTTCATCAGTTCCCTAATAAAGAAGTTCATCTATCTAATATCTTTCTAATCTTTCTACTATTGAGCTTCTTTCATCTGTTATTGCGTGTTTTGGTGTGCACGTCACATAATACTGTTGTTTTCCTTTACACTTAATGTTTAGTGGGAACTTTTGCATGTTCCCGCTTTTTGTTAAGTTCCAACTTCTTTCATTTTTTCTGGACCTTCAATTAGGAGGAACAAAGGTATTTTTGACTGGCTCCTCTTGTTTTGTTAGTTATTAGGGTATATTTTCCTAAGATTGTCGTAGATCCAAGTGGAAACTTTTGATTATTGTAACTCTGTATTACTACACATGATCCTTTTTCTAAGAAAGTGCTCTTCTGCTGTTTTGTCTTGAACAAAGTATGCATTGAAACAGACACGTGGGAAATTTGGTCTTTGTGCAAAGATAGTATGTTGAGCAATTGGTCTTGACCTGATCATCTGACGTTCTTCTGATTCTACTTTTTTGAGTCTTTAGTTATTTGTATTATATTCCCTGTCTTGTTTCTGTTCTCCGTTATAGGAGGTGGTTGCGAGGGTGGTGGATTATTTCTTTGGAATAAGAGAATATTTTTGTACTGTTAGAATGCTTCTTCCAGTGATTTTTTCCTGTAGTTCTTCTGTCCATTTTACTTGTTCTCATCCAGACCTCAATGGATGTCAGCATGTACCATAAGTTAAAAATTTATCCTTTTCTCTCATTTTAACTTTTTTATAATGTTATAATCACACATTAGTTTGATGATTTTGGATGTCTTATAATTTTAACTTTTTCTAATGTTATAATCACACATTAGTTTGATGATTAAAGATGTCAATGAAGTAATATTTCTCTGTTGGCATTTGAGTGATATATATGTAACTGAAGGTGTACTATCTAAGGTGCAGTGTGAGCTGAAATGTGAGGTATATACTGCACCTAAGCAAGGTGCATGACATTTATTCATATGGAAACTCTGCCAAGTCTAAATTCTCAACAGTTGCATTATTACTTATTATTGTTAACATTAAGTCAACCATTGCTTACAGTCAAGTGACTGTTAATCATATAAAATCAATTCATGCTTTACTTCCAGAAAAAGATGCTTTCCTCAAAGTGACAACTTAGATTATATTTGAACTAAGAAAAATAATGGAGATGTTCCAGGAGAAATAGCTTGATTGAGAAGCAGAATAGAAAAATGCAGAAACACCGAAGGATTAGTGGAAAAGATAAATGAATGCAATCAAAGGGTAATTCCAACAAAAGAGAAACAAAGTTGATGGTCTCCATAGAACTATAAATGGAATTTTTAGTTTTTAAGAAAATATTGCTTTGTTACTTTATTTTGATAAAGTGAAGTTACTATTCGTGAAGGTCTTGAACTTCTCTCAGGTATTCAAACAAGTGATTTTTTTTGGACAATTGAACTAAGGCTCTATGGTTGTCTGTATCCTTCCACCATGGAGCTCTCCCTTGAATCTTACTGTTTAAATGTTGATTAATATGCAGGCAATGGGTGCAAGATCGATGCTGAGTTTTCTGACCGGTTCTTTAGCACTCTTTAAGCATGTTCCTAAGACTATCAAGTACTTCAACATTATAGTAAGTATTGGTTACTTTCATCTTATGCTCAATTACAATTTTCTAAGATCATTTTTTCTATCAAACTATTTCCTAATGATTTTTGCCTTCTCAATCTTTTCCCTGTTGATTTGTAGTTTGTAGCTTCTTTGTTTTTTTTTTCATAATAAGATTTGGATTAACGATCCCCGATGATGGATAGTGACGTCTTTCTTAAGGTTAAATCATCAATTGCTTGTGAATGTTTGATTGGCGTTGATTGTGTCGAAGTTTGAGTAGCCGTTCCCGAATAGATGCATGAGGTTGCCTGTTGATGGATTGGTTGACGGCTTTCTTAAGGGCAAAATCATCGTCATTTTGGGAATGATTTGACTTGGTTGGTACTAAGAGCATAGTCATGCATGTGAATCATGAGCATACCTCTCCGTTTTTAAAAGGTTGAGCATGTTATGAATGATTTGTGACAACTCTTTTTGCGACTTTTGATTCGTTAGCGGTTAAAATGTTCAATGCTACTTTTATTTTGAAAAGGAAGTAAGATTTTGAACCATTTTGATTGATTTGTGGCCATGTGTAGTGAGTTATTGAATAATTAATGCCTTGTGTTCGCTTTTGTCACCTAGAACTTGCCTGGCTGGTCTTGAAATGTTGGTCTTTATTGAGTTTGGTTGGAGAAATGATCTTAGGCTTTCTTTGATGTTCCTGAAGTCCACTTGGCCTAAAAATCCCACTTTTGCACTAAATATATCCTTAGTTGTCCCCTTTGAGCCTAATCCTTTTTTTTGGCAACCACATTACAAGCCTTATCCTTTTTTTAAAAAGCAACCCTCTTTTTTCACCCTTCCCTCCTTGAACTTGAGGTTGTGAAAGTCGAGGCTAAATGCCTAAGTTGGTGGTGTTATGGGAAATTCATTGAAGTGATGCTTACCACATCCGCTTGATAGAATAAAAAAGAAGATAAAAAAAGAAGAGAGAAATTGAGGGTTGGATGAGAAGTCTTAAAGAAAGAAAATGCTAAAGAAAATGAATAAATGAGACTTGAATCCTCCAAAAGTTGAAAATGGTTGTATGTGGGGCATCTAGAGTAGAAATAAGAAACGAATTATGAAAAATAGTGTGGAATGTGCATGGGTTTGAAAAGCGAAGAAAAGTGAAGAAAGTTGGAAATGATGAGTTGTTGTGTAGTGTTCAAGGAGGGTGTAGTCACTTATAGAAGTTCTATGTGGGGCATCTAGGATGAGAAGTCTTAAAGAAAGAAAATGCTTTGAAAAAGAAAGAAAGAACATGAATAAATGAGACTTGAATCCTCCAAAAGTTGAAAATGGTTGTATGTGGGGAATCTAGAGTAGAAATAAGAAACGAATTATGAAAAATAGTGTGGAATGTGCAAGGGTTTGAAAAGTGAAGAGAAGTGGAAAAAGTTGGAAATGATGAGTTGTTGTGTAGTGTTCAAGGAGGGTGTAGTCACTTATACCTAAATGATATCCTAACCTTTCCTAAGCCTATATTACAAGCTTAACAATGTCCTTTGAGATTTCTAACCAAATGGAGTTGAGTCAATAATGATTGAAAATATGGGCAAGCCAATGAATAGTGTGACATTTGTGTACATGAGATGATTCTTTGTGAGTGTGAGTGTTGCATATTTGTTGTCCCATGTCTTATTTATATGTGTGTGCGGTATTGGGACACTTCTTTCATGTGATGAGGACATGTAAGCTGAAAAAGTGGTGATTTTGAAAATTCCTAATTGAGTCAAGAGCATGTGAAAGTGTTAATGAGTTGAGTCATCTCTTGAGTTTGAGTTGTTGTCACTTAAATGATTCTTGGTTTTTAAAAATGTAATGAGAATGAGAGGATTTCTTATGTGAAAAAAGTTTGCATGTGGACTATTTGTTATTACCAACCGAAGCCATTATCTTTGTGCTTAATTGAGAAAGGGAAGTTGATTTGTGGTGTTATTTGAGCGTCATCAATTATTTAAGATTTTTGTAAAAAGTTCTAAACATGTGTGTATATTACTTCCTAGTGATGCAAATCTCCAGCTTCTTTTCACCATTGTGGAGAATGCACCATCTGAAACAGTTCAATCAAATTGCACTGTTGCTCTTGGAGGTCTGGAACTCGTTTTCCTAATCTGTTAGAGCCATGGACAGAGCATTATGTATGCATGATTAAGAGATCGTTCATTCTTATCTAATACTGAATGAGATGAAGGTTTGGCTGGACTATCAAACATTTATACTTTCATGTGTCAGAATTTTTATCATCTTGATTTGCGTGTATCATTATTAGGTGGAAGTTTATATAAATGAAATGGCCAACTGTTTGGAAGATGAAGATGAAAGAATTTCAAATCTTGCCGAACTTTCTTTCATGAGTTGTCAAAGAAAGGTATATTTGCCCAACTTTTCTTTTATCAGTTGCTAATAAAGAAGTTTATCAATCTAATCTCTTTCTAGTCTTTCTACTATTGAGCTTCTTTCATCTGTTATTGCGTGTTTTGGTGTGCACATCACATAATACTGTTGTTTTCCTTTACATTTAATGTTTAGTGGTAACTTTTTTGCATGTTCCCGCTTTTTGTTAAGTTCCAACTTCGTTCATTTTTTCTTGTTCAATTAGGAATGTTCCTCACATTCATATTATGCCTTCTTTTCAGGAATGTTCCTCACATTCATATTATGCCTTCTTTTCAGGAATGTTCCTCACATTCATATACATATAAAATGGGAAAGCAAAGACCGGTGGCATGGTGCTGAAATCCAGATTTTCTTTCATTTTTTCTTGACCTTCAATTAGGATGAACAAAGGTATTTCAGACTGGCTCCTCTTGTTTAGTTATTAGGATATATTTTCCTAAGTTTGTCGTAGATCCTAGTGGAAACTTTTGATTATTGTAACTCTGTATGTAACACATGATCATTTTTCTAAGGAAATATTTTTATGCAGTTTTATCTTGAACAAAGTATGAAACAGACACGTGGGAAATTTGGTCTTTGTGCAAAGATGGTACGTTGAGCAATTGGTCTTGACCTGATCATCAGACGTTCTTCTGATTCTACTTTTTTGAGTCTTAGTTATTTGTGTTAGATTCCCTGTCTTGTTTCTGTTCTCTGTTATAAGGAGGTGGTTGCGAGGGTGGTGGATTATGTCTTTGTAATAAGAGAATATTTTTGTACTGTTAGAATGCTTCTTCCAGTGATTTTTGCCTGTAGTTCTTCTTTCCATTTTACTTGTTCTTATCCAGACCTCAATGGATGTCAGCATGTACCATAATTTAAGAATTTATCCTTTTCTCTCATTTCTACAGGCATTGATTTGGTCCAAGATGAGTACAGGACTTCCTATTGAGATTAAATCTTCCATGAACAGTGAAAATTATACCTCATTCTGTAGGCTGGATATTGATATTTACAAGTATGAGATGACTTAGAAATAGAAAGCTATATTTAAGAATGCATGGTAACACAGGATTATATTGTTTTGTTTTCCAAGTTATATAACTGTATTACGCCTTCTTTTCAGGAATGTTCCTAACATTCATATACATGAAAAATGGGAAAACGAAGAACGGTGGCATGGTGCTGAAATCCAGATTGTCATTGAAAGGAACTGGACAACGTACCGAGTATGTAGTTCTCCTAAGTTTCATCTCATTCATGCGTTGAAAGCAAACTTAGTCAAATTATTCACCTTCTATATTTCTGATTTATTTCTGTGTTTACAGTCCAAAGTCAATGCATTATATGCGACAAATGGCTATCATCACGCCCTATGCCCAATTCCTTTTCCAATTCTAATCAGATTCTCCTGAGTACTTTCTCTATCTCCCCTCCGCCCCTTCACCCCTCTCCCTTCTCTTCTCCCCTTTGTTTTAATTAATTTGTTTGTGCAAGCTACAAGCATGTCCACAATTTTGAGTTCGTAAAATATGTGCTGCATTCTTCGGTTTCACTCTAGTTTTTATTTGATTGTAGGAAAAATGTGCTTATAAGGTTCACCAGAAGAACAGACATAATGCCTTCAGTTCCTCTTGAGACCAAGTACCATCCATCTGCTGTGGACATACTTCTTATCAAACGGCTTATAACGGAAACATCAAAACACTCTTTTGCAGTTTTCCTTCAGCATGAATTTGTGGCAGTCTCATGCAGAATGTTTAATCGGTGAGAACTTGAAGCTGATTGCATTCATCTATGTGAGATTCCTTGATAAAATAAAATTAGTTGGCTCTATGTCTTATTGACCTTTGAAAATAGTTTATCTATTATATAGCTTGCATTCTATTCAGCCACTATTAGACGACAATTTGTTATAGTGGTTACTTACTGCTCAGTGCTCACCAACTCAATGCAGTTGGAAAAGATATAAAATTGTCATAATGATAGTAGAGTAGGTGGAGTTCTTTTTCTGGAACTGGTTACTTGTAGAGTAGGTGGATGTTTTTAAGGTCACACATTGTTGCCATTAGCCAACAAAAGAGAATCGACCACATTGAAGGGCATGTTGAAGGCATTAATCAACAATGATACACTAAATGCGCTGTTAATCAAGATAGTCTTCAGATTTTCAGCTTGGGGAATGTCCTTACACTACTATGACAGAACTTGTTTAGAATGCACTTGATTCTGCTGAATCCATCTCTGAACTTCTAGTAGTAGAGATAACCATGTAAGTGATTATTTTTACTATTTTAGATAACTACTTCAATGAGCTAACATAGATCCTATAATGGGAACCTCTCTTCATAGCTAGCTTAGTGTTGTTTTTTTTTTGCTTCTGTAGTGAAGAGATTGGCAGAAGTAAATTTAATCCCATGATTGGTCTGGGTGATCATGAGCGTAGAGATGAAGCCCTATATATTGGTTTTGAGACAGCAAAGGCTCGTGAGGTGTGTAAGCAGTGATTTACTCACTTAGATGGCATTGTGATTGATATTTTATATTCACTGTTTGACATTAGCAAAGTTCATTAGTCAAATATTTTTCTAGCAAATTTCATTCGATGGCATTGTGATTTTTCTAACTACTGTGTCTAGAAAAGAGTTGCCAAGGAAGCTCGGGTTCTAGAGATTCAAGCAAAGAATGTTGCTCTTGGGAAGAATGTAAAAACCCTGCAGCTACAAAGGTAAAGGGTAGGGAGGCATTATATTATATAGGGTGACATGCAATGTATGATCTGTTTCTCTTTGTTCTTCTATATGCCCGATTCTGCTCTAAGTATGCAAGACAAGAAAAGTACATTGTTGAATTAAATCAATTTGGCTTAGTTAGTGGAAGATTATTCTTCCCTAAAAGACTTTAATTATTGTACTCTGTTTCTAGTATAGGAAGAGGAATGTCACATGATGATATCCCGAATATGTTTGTACGAGGTTTGATGTGCTTGCCATTTCCAGTTATTTTACAAGTGGAAACTTTTGCATGTTCCTGCTTTTTGTTATGTTCCAACTTCTTTCATTTTTTCTTAACCTGCAATTAGGACAAACAAAGATATTTTTTAGACGCTTGATACATTCGTTTCAACTTTCATCTCTATTAATTTTTAATTATTATAAAATTTAAATATGGATCCCGTTATAAAAAGTAGTGGTAAAAGATCAATTTATTGAAAAAAAGGTGCTTAGTTCTCATTGCAGCCTAGATTTAGAACTAATACCAATGATTATACTCATGTTGATGAATGTTTTTTTTATATCACGTCCCACTATTTTATAATTTGATTCTTAATATTAAGTAGACTATTAAGTTTGCTAATTTTGAGGAAGAGTTGGAGGAAGTAGTGGAAATAGAAAACCAAGACTTAGATGACACTACGTCCCCAAAATTACCGCAATAAAATGATCTCCCTCTATAACCACTGTTTGGCTTTACTGAAAACTTTTTTGACCTCTAGGGGAGAACATTCAGTGATGTAATTCTCGCTATGAATTACTGATAAAATGGGGAAATTAAAGAGAAGAAATAAAGATAGATAGATAGACACAAAAAAAGGATATAGGAAGCAACCAAAAGGTATATTAAACCTTAAGACCTTGATATGTTAATCCTACAAGAAGCACCTAACTCTTACGAAGACCTTGAGGGAATTGAATTCACCTCGCAACCCGCATTTGTAAGCAATAGTCAACCCAAGTTTGTACCAAGCTCTCAACACTCATACAATAATTTAAAAATATCAATATTCAAAATAGTCTACCTAAAAGAGAACCCAAATTAGCTATTTAAAGTTTCAGGCATTTTAATTACATAAGAGGCCCAAAAAGGATAAAGGGCAAGAGCTGGGTCGTGCTCGCCTAAGGGACTCGGCGAGTCGCCAATTGGTTTGGTGAGATGACCCCTCCTTTGAAGCCTTCTGGAACATTTGGCGAGCTTGGGTCCTCGCACAAGCCATTGGGCCAGTCGCCGAATGGCTCCTGCTCGCCTAAAATCGCAGTTTCGTCAACTATCTTCCATTCACTTCCCCAAGTGATCTTCAAAGACCTCTTCTTTGCCATGAACACGAGCTCAAGGACCTCTAACTTCATGAATAAACCTTGCATCCTTTGAAGGTCTCAAGCTTGGCTTCGAGTGAACGGCCTTGGTGCAATCCGAATTGCATCATTCTCTCCTTCTTGATAAGAATTTGTCCTCAAATTCGACGGATCATCAAGAGTTGAAAATGGAGAAAGATCGCAAACATTGAAGGTGTTGTGAACTTGATACTCTGGAGGAAGGTCAATTTTGTATGCATTGTCATTGAGTCTTTCAAGCACTTGAAAGGGACCATCACCTCCTGGCATCAACTTTGTCTTCCGATGAATGGGAAATCGCTCCTTGCGAAAATGCACCCACACCCACTCACCCGATTCTAGCACATTGTTCGTCCTTTTGGCTACCTCTTGGTTCTTCTTTTCTAGGTGAAGTCTCACCTTCTCATGAAGTTTCTTCATGGCTTCCGCTCTTTTGCTCCCATCTAAGGTTAAGACAACATTTTGAGAAAAAGAAGTGAGATCACTTCTAATAGTTCTCTCAATAGCTCATAGGCACTCATAGTCTCTTGCCTTTGAACAAGAAACCATCAAACTTAGAATAGGGAGTAGAAGAGATTCCCTAAGCCACTTTTCCCTCTCCCATTCCTCATAATCTCGTAAGATTTGAGCAAACATTCCCTTGGGATACATTGTCTTCAAACATTCAAAGCCAAGCAATTTAGAAGACAATGTACTTATCAACACATGTTTCCTAGACAAGGCATCGGTCACCACATTTTCCTTCCCTTTTTGTATTTTGAATTACATAAGGGAAAGTTTCAAGGAATTCAATCCATTTGGCGCGCCTTTTGTTCAACTTTCCTTGGGCCCGAAAACAACTTCATCAACATAAAATGAACACTTTTCAAGATTAGCATGAAGTTGTTCCTTCCTAAGCACATCAAACACACATCACAAATAATCTATATGCTCATGCATGGTTTTACTATAAATCAAGATATCATCAAAATAGAAAACCACAAACTTCCCTATGAAGTACTAGGATCATTAGTGAGACCGAAAGGCATCACCAACCATTCACATAGACCAAACTTCCCTATGAAGTACTAGGAGCATTAGTGAGACCGAAAGGCATCACCAACCATTCACATAGACCAAACTTCCCTATGAAGTACTAGGAGCATTAGTGAGACCGGAAGGCATCAACACCAACCATTCATATAGACCTAACTTGGTCTTGAATGCGGTTTTCCATTCATCACTGGGTAAGTCCGAATTTGATGATAACCACTCCTAAGATCAATATTTGAAAACACACAAGAGCCATTGAGCTCATCAAGCATATCATCTAATCTAACACGATGATGCGATACCTTACCGTGATCTTGTTGATGGCCCGACAATCAATACACATGCGCCATGTTCCATCTTTCTTTGGAACCAAGAGGACCAGAACGACGCACAGACTTATACTTTCTCTCACATAGCCCTTGTTGAGGAGTTCCTCAACTTGCCTTTGTAGCTCCTTGGTGTCCTCCAGATTACTTTGATAAGCCGGCTTGTTTAGCAATTGTGAGCCCGACATGAAATCAATTTGGTGCTCAATTCCCCGAAGAAGGGGTAATCCTTGGAAGCTCCTTTGGGACGACATAATCCTGCAAAAGAAGGGAAATAGAAGGGGGGAGAGAAGGATGAGATTGGTTAGTTTGCAACACATGATACCAATGTGGGGGTAATCCACTTGGAAGCTCCTTTGGGAATACATCCTCATAATCCTGCAAAAGAAGGGAAATAAAAGGGGGGAGAGAAGGATGAGATTGGTTAGTTTGCAACACATGATACCAATGTATTACCTCCCTCTCTTGGTGGGTACTTTGGAGTGTTTCCTTCAAAGGGTTTCTTCTCATAAGGCTTCTTGAGATCCTTATTCTTGTTCCAACCCGAAGATGTTAGAGCTCCTCCAGTTCTTACTCCAAGAATTTGAAGATGAAATATCCTTGTACTTAGGTACTTTCTCCTCTTTGAGTTCCGGCTCTACCTCATTGGCCGCTTCAAAGATGTCATTCAAGCTAACAAACTTTTGAATAGTCATCTTGGAAGAGATCTCCTTGTTCAACCCTACCTTGAAGCGAATAATGGCATGCTCTTCATTCTCGGTGTATTTTAGCTTCAAGATAAAATTTTGGAACTCATCATAGTAAGCCGCAACACTTTTGCTTCCTTGCCTCAAGTACAACTTAGCAAGTAACTCTACGCTATCCTTTCCGGCACATACTTGACTCTCATAAGGGCTTTCAATCTGGTCCATGTTGGAGGGTGTCCATCTTGAAGTACTAGAAACCTTTTCATGTATTCCCACCATGTAATAGCAAACCCTTCAAATTGAGCAATGGCAAAGCAACTCTTCTTGACCTCGGTCAAATCATTGACCTAGAAGATTCTTTCACAAAGCGACTCCCATTCGAGATAAGCATTGGGATTACATTCCCCCTTGAAAGGTGGGAGATTAGTCCTGATAGAGTTGATTCCAACATCTCGGCCTCCATTTCCACCTTGGTCCCCATAATAGTTTCCTCGGCCCTCACCTACTTGGTTGTTGTTGTAGTAACCTCTTTGGACTTCTCCTTGATGAGGTAGATTTGGCAGGACACATGGAAGAAGACAATATGGGAACCAACCTCAATGTGGAGAACCAAGGGAAGCCTATGCCAATCAAGAGTATGGTCAAGAATTGGTTGAGTATGTGGCATTTGGTAGGGTGGATTTTGGTTTAGTGGTGCTGGGTAAGGTCGGTTTTGGTTTGGTGGAGAATATTGATTGAGTTGGGACTGGAATGGTCGATTGGTATTTTGGGCATTGGAACCGAAACAGATTGGTGTTGGGTTGAACGCTTGATGGAAGGCTCCGGGTGTGATAGTAGGAGAAATAGTGTGGTCGTGCCCACTTGTGGTAGGAAAAGTAGCTTGTGGGGTGGTGGAATCAGTAGTGTTAATTTGATCCTCCACATTGTTCATTCTATAATCCATCTTCAACACACTACCCTTCGTGGTGGCCATTTGGCCTTCCATGTTCTCCATCCTCCAACCCATATTAGTAATTGCCTCCATTATAAATTCCAACTAACCCCTCCCATAGGTGGTTGGGTTTCACTTCTGGTTTCCATGGTACCTAGCAATAAGACAACTCAACAAAAACAATAAACAATGTTAGCGTTAGTAAAATGAACTCACAATCACTCGTAAACATATACCTTTGATTGCCTCTCAAATTGACTCGGCTAAGGTTGAAGATTGCTTATACTCGGTTGATTAGAACCTGAGATTAGGGGCATAAAATGAGTTTTCGATCGCCAAATACACCGTTTTCTTCGCCAAGTTGAAGTTCAACTCGCCAAAATTTACAGAATGTTAAGGCAATTTGGTGATTTGAGGGTCAATTCAGCAATTCGCCCTTTGGACTTTGGTGAGCAAAGTCGGGATCGCTGAAAGTTCCAGCAAGTGCACCTGAAGACCATTGAAAATAGTTTATTTATTGCTTGCATTCTATTCAGCCACTATTAGACGACAATTTGTTATAGTGGTTACTTACTGCTCAGTGCTTGCCAACTCAATGCAGTTGGAAAACATATAAAATTGTCCTTAAGGTCACACCCCAATTCAAGGTTCAAAAGCACCAAAACACTAAAACTCTCATAAAAACTAAATGAACGACCAAGGCGACAAGGGCCTGCCTCGTCGGCGAGGCGCTCGCCTTTTTGAATCGAAGCGCCAATTAATACCAAAAATTTAAAATATTTAATTGCATATATAAATATCCAAAATCTCAATAGCAATAAGTCAATAACATATATTAGCAAATATTTCAATTCAAAAACTAAAAGTAGATACTAAAAGTCTAGAACTTTAAAGACCCAATAATTCAAAAGACAATACTAGAACTCTAAAAGTCTATTCTTTTTCAAAACTATCCAACTCTTGAAGATCAACATCCTCTACATCATTATATTGCTCCCCATCTTCTTCCTCCTCGTAGTCTTCATCAATTAGTGTCCGAGTCCTACTTGAAGTTGAACTTGTAGATGTAGTTTCTACTCCTTTGCCCTTTGTCAAGTGCACTTGATCTTGAAGAAAGTCCCCTAAGAGGATAGATACTCTCATCAGCTCCAATTGCCGTAGCAACACTACCCCAAGTAAGATCATCATCCTCATATACTAGTTCATCTTCATCATAACGATGTTTCAATGTTCTATTGTACTTAATGTACACTAGATCATTGAGACGCGATAGTGCAAGCCTATTCCTCTTTTTGGAATGAATCTGCGCATAAGTTATAGATATTAACTAATAGATATTGATAATAATATAATATGGAAATTAGGATATAATTTTTTTACTTGCGTGTTCAAACACACTCCAATTTCGCTCACATCCGGATGAGCAACAAGTTAGGCTTAATACTTTCATGGAAAACTTTTGCAAGTTTGGTGTTTCACTACCAAATAGTGACCACCATTCAACTATAATAAAATAAATTTAAAGGTTAATGAGTATATAAATAAGTCAAATAATTTAAGTAAGAGCTAAATCAACTCACTTACCCGGTGACCTTGTGTCTCTAGCTCTTTTAGCCGGACCACAACCAAATAGT